>SEYY01010500.1:55000-57500 GCA_009176605.1 Armadillidium nasatum
TTTTTGCTTTATAAATCTAATATATATATATATATATATATATATATATATATATATATATATATATATATATATATATATATATATATATATATATATATATATATATATATATATATATATATATATATATATATATATATATATATATATATATATATATATATATACCTGTTACCAAAGGGCATGATGTATAACCATCGTATTTAGCAGTCAGTTTTTGTCCTTTAATAGCCTGCTCTAAATTTGTTTTCAAAATTCCCACTTGTGCAGCTGAAAATAAACCAAAAATAAATATAAATAAATAAATAAATTAAATAAATTAAATAAATAAATTTTAACAGATTATTGTTCTTGATTAATATTCTTAAAATAGTTTATATATAGAGGTCAGTATTGCATATTTATTTCATAAAATTTAAATATACTAGGCCCTAATCAACTAGTGAACAGGAAAAATGTGTGTTTATGTAGTTTTGGGGAATCATGGGCATGGTTCACAGGGTTCAGTATTCTATGCCCATGATCTCCCAAAACTACATAAATACATATTTTTCCTGTTCACTAGTCGATTAAGGCCTAGTATATTTAAATTTTATGAAATAAATATGCAATACTGACCTATATATAAACTTTTAAGAATATTAATCAACAACAATAATATCTTAAAATTATTTATTTATTTATTTATTTATATTTTGTTACAGGGTTCAGAATCCCTTTCAAAATTTAAGCGCTTTCTACAGTACGTAAAACCTTATAAGTATTATATATAAACCAAAAATTTGAAACCCACTTTAAAAAAAATTGCTTTCAAACATATATTTTCAATATTTTCTCTAAATTATTACTCTAATACGCTATTCAAATCGATTATTTGCAAATTTTCTCAAGTCTTCGTAACTATCATCAATTATTTGCTCTTGTAAGCTAACCTTCATTAAGTAAAATAATTATAAAATCTCATCCCAATAAAACAAAAGAGGCTTAATTGGACTATTCCAGAAGAGAAACTTTTCTAGGTAGTTTATACCTACTATCCACTCGTGAGATCGAACCGGCGGCCTCAAGCACGTCAGTCAATCATACAATTAAAATATTTATATATTTTACAAATAAAAGAAGTGTTTATAAATAAATAAAAAGAACTAAATATTTATTGTATTATTTCGATATATATGAATGGGATAAAGAAAGATAAAAAAAAAAATGTCACAATACAATCCCTTTACAAGTCAATAGGTACTGAGACAATTACCTACCTGCCGCGGCAGCAGTTTTTGATGTTGGCAAATTGGTGCAATCTCCGATACCAAAAATATTTGGATAAGTTACATGCTGAAGAGTTTCCTTATTGATGTTTAAAAACCCTGAACCATCAACCAAAGTCGTGGATTTACGAAGAACATCTGGAGCGCTCATTGGAGGCGTTATGTGAATCATATCGTACTGAAAAAAATTTACATTCTTTATTCTTCTATTAATCAATATAAGAATATTTCCTTTCAACAAATATTATACTCTTATTAAAACAGCCATTAAAATTGATACGGCTACTTTATACTTTTTATTTTTATTAATTATTTACTTTATTATTAAATTATTAATTATTATTTTTATCATTCTAATCTACAATATCTCGTTTATCACTACTGACAACAACGAAAGTAATCAACGAAAGTAATAATTTTTTTTTTTTTTTTTAAGGTTCTCAAATTTATTATTATTATTATTATTATTATTATTATTATTATTATTATTATTATTATTATTATTATTTTATTATTTTATTCATTTTATCATTTTATCATTTTATCATTTTATCATTTTATCATTTTATCATTTTATCATTTTATCATTTTATCATTTTATCATTTTATCATTTTATCATTTTTTTATTTTTTATTTTTTATTTTTATTTTTTATTTTTTATTTTTATTTTTTTATTATCTTATTTTATTTTATTATCTTATTTTTTTATTATCTTATTTTTTTTATTATCTTATTTTTTTATTATCTTATTTTTTTTTATAGATCAACTGAAATAGTATTATGGTTATATAAATATTGAACTTATGTAAATGTATTATCTAATGTTATTATTATTATTATTATTATTATTATTATTATTATTATTATTATTATTATTATTACTATTATTATTAGACCTGGAAATAATATAAAAATCTTACAGGCAATGTAACAAGTTCATCCGATTCTCCGTCCAATTTTTGAAAGACTGCTTCCTTTTTGGATGGTCTCACTTCTATCAAGTTATGCTGGAAATTAACATTTATATTTCTCTCTTCTACTAGCTGAAAATTAATAGGTTAATAATAAATAATAATATATGTTAATAAATAATAATAATAATAATAATAATAGCAAATAATTTTTTATTATCCTTATCATTATAAAGTATTAAAAATTATTATCAGTATTATTCTTATTTATTTATTATACTATTATTATTACTATTATTATTATTATTAAATAGAAT
>SEYY01010500.1:62500-65000 GCA_009176605.1 Armadillidium nasatum
ATATATATATATATATATATATATATATATATATATATATATATATATATATACCTGTATAATTGATAAACAAGACTTATCTAAGTGTAGTTTCAAAATAGTTATTTAATAGATGTATTTTATTTGAATAAAATACAAAGCATAACAAGTTAGATATTATTATTTCACAGTTAAATTGAATTAATGAAAAGCAAAATTCCCCAACTATATATATAGCACTAATAATAATGACACAGATATGTCAGAAAATAAGCAAACGTTTATTGGTTAAAAAACGTTACTAACGAGTTTTTATTTTTCTTTGTTATTAAAAATAATCACGGAATACAACAACATAGTAAAATAAATAGCGTAACAACAATATGACAAACTTCTTTCTTTCTACCTTTAAAGGAAAACTGAATAGTCATTTTTATTTGTAAATACAAAATAGGAAACGTCTTTGTCCATAGGTATAAATATTATGCAGTAGAGCAAATGGCAATATTTATTAGATATACGAAACAATTAAATTTTGTGACGTCATACTATACACATGTGATATTCATTATTGTTAAAACTATTATAAAAGTTGTTATTAGATCTTTATAAAAGATAATTTAATTTCCATGCTAATAATTATTTCCGTAATTTTAATATAAATTATAATATAAATTGTAGACTACTGTTACATTAAAATTAAATTTTCAAGGTCAATTTAAATTATCGTGATATATATATATATATATATATATATATATATATATATATATATATATATATATATATATATATATATATATATATATATATATATATATATATATATATATATATATATATATATATATATATATATATATATATATATATATATAATATATATATTAATACTAGTCCTCTATTTGCGAATGTTGCTATAGTAAATCAAATTGCTAGAAATAGAAAACCTTTTAAATGTGAATTAGCATAATTGATAAACAAATTTTACGGTAATATATTAACTTTTTTTTTTTTTTTTAAATGATATGGGGGGGGAAAAAAACAGACCTTTCCAAGAAAATGATGCCACAGTATAAATAAATTTATATATACTATGATGATACGGTATTTTAATAGATTATAGGAACTGTTAATATTTATATACTATGTTACAGGTATTGTCATGATTGTATCTCAAACATTTTTGTGTATCTGCAAGCGTTTGGTATCTGCACAATACTAGTACTATGGTAAATGTTTGTTTTGGACAACCTCGGTCAACAGATGAGGATGCTTATATACAAGTGCCAAAAATGTGCTACATTTTTTATGTTTGCGAATAGTTAATCACAATTTACAAATATTCTTTGTTTAATTTGAAAAGAAAACGTATATATTTGGAATAACTATTTTACATATCACCAGCGTATAAATTATATATACTTTGTTATCACATGCTAGTTACAGAGCTGGGCACGACTTTAATTTTTTTTAGATGCGACTTTGCATTTATTCATTTTTTAATAAAAAAAAAGTCTAAACTAATATCTACAGGTCCTCTTCCTCCTAAATGTCCTCCTGGCCCATCTCCTCCAGGAGGTCCATGTTTTCTTTGAGGAACACAATCTCTCAAAGTTTACTTCATCCAAAAAGGACCTCTTGGCCCCGAGTGTGTCCCTGGTTGTGCAGAAGAGCCTCTCCACAGCTGCAGAGCTGGGAAGGGTGGTATTGTACTTTATGAATTAGTCTATCCAGACCTCCCTGTGTTGGTAGGGGCATATATATATATATATATATATATATATATATATATATATATATATATATATATATATATATATATATATATATATATATATATATATATATATATATATATATATATATATATATATATATATATATATATATATATATATTGTAAGCTTAGGCAGTCTTTTCGAACTATGTTAAAATATATATGACAACCTACCTGACCCAGGGCTAATGCTTAGAAGACATGGCTGGGCTAACCTATGTAAAGGCATTGCTACCCAAACGTATTTATAGTACAAATGACATTATATCTATCAATTAAGGTAGCAATGTCTTTACAAAAGTAATTTTTTTTAACAAGTAGCAGAATAGACTGCCTAAGTTTCCCCACTTCACTATTTGTTTCTCTAGCCAATGATAATGTCTTGCAAAAAAAAAAAAAAAAAAAAAAAAATAGGAAAAAAATAAAAAAAAAATAGGAAAAGGTTTCAATATTGTCCAACAAGTTTACACTAGTTTTTAGAATGATACAAGTCAGTCACCTTCTAACCCCTTTAAGGGTTAAAAAAAAAAAGTTCCCATTCAAAGTAGGGATGCTGATATTTTAAAAAATATCGATATATCGATTATCGATAATTTTTTAAAATATCAAATTGCCCTCGATACTATCGGTTAAAAAATATCGATATATCGAATTTAGAAAATATCGTTTTAATTATATATATATTATATATATATATATATATATATATATATATATATATATATATATATATATATATAT
>SEYY01010500.1:70000-75000 GCA_009176605.1 Armadillidium nasatum
TTGTTACATTGCTCTTCACCATTTCTCATGATTTATTGCCATTCAGTAGTACACACTTCTGTTCAAGAGTAAACGATGCACCACTCCATTTATACCACCTTAATATAACTTTTGCATCAATTTTACATGGGGTATCTTATCAAAGACTTTGCTGAAATCTAAATATATAACATCAAATGGTTCTCTCTCATTAGCTCAGTCGGTAATGTATTCCAAAAATTCTAAAAGGTTTGTCTGACATGGTCTACCATTTATAAAATCATTCTAGAGTAGTCATACAGTATCTTGTTTTTACCCAAATGTTTCTTTATACAACCCTTCAGTAACTTTTCCAAAACCTTAACAATTAGAGATATTAAGCAAACTTGACTATATTTTCCCAAATCTTCCTTAGTGCATTTATTATAAATAGGTACAATGTATGCTTTTTTTTTCCAGTCCTCCTCTACCTTAGCAAATTCATTACATGATTTAAAAATTAAATACAGTGCCTTTGCAATACTGCTACTACCCACCTTTAGTATTCTACCATGTTAACCATTGCGGCTTATATTTTACTTAGGTCAGTATGATATAAGGGCTAGTAAAGATTTAATTAACTTTACATCAATTTCACTTTCTGTAAGCCTATTATTCTCTAAACTATCTGATCTTACTTCAGTAAACACTGGAGCAAAATAGTATTGAAAATGTTGACCAACCCCTTATCTGAACATATTAAATTCTCATCAATTTTAATTGTATCAATTACTATTCATACTTTTAAATTTATAAAAACAAAAAAAAAAAGTTCAGATCTTTACTACTATTCTTTGTTAAAACTTCAAGTATTCTCTTTGCCTTTCTCATAGACTGGTTGTTTATTTCTGATTTTCTTATCATTTTCTAAATCTTCCATCTTGTAACTATACTTGAAAATATTAACACTTATCCACTTTTCACTAATTTTCTCTCTTATCTTTCTATTTCACCAAGTAGGCTTCCCCTTCACTACCCTAATGAGTCTATTTTTAAAAAAATAATGAATATGTTAAAATTTGTTTGAAGAATTTCCACATTACAAAATCCATTTGGTCTTTAAACTCCTTACCCTGGTCGATTTTTTTCAGTATGACTCAAAATTTCCTTTAATCACCATTTCTGTTTCTGAAATCTAAAATCTTTTCCTTATTAACTTGCAATTTGGCCTCAAATAACACATTAGAGTTAGTTAATGGTTAGAGATGGGAAATGATTTTAAGAAATTTCATGAAATTTTCTATAAATTACAATTCATAACTATATTTTTATTTTTTTTTTTATAGTTTCTACCTTATTCTGAATTATTCTCATTAATATAAAAATTTAAAAGGATGGTAACGCAATCAACTCTTCATGAGACTTTTGAGGAAGATTTACTTCAATCTAATATAACTCAGGTAAGATGAATCTAAATTACTTATATGGTATCTAAATATACAATCTGACAACCTTTTCAATATATATATATATATATATATATATATATATATATATATATATATATATATATATATATATATATATATATATATATATATATATATATATATATATATATATATATATATATATATATATATATATATATATATATATATATATATATATATATATATATATATATATATATATATATATATATATATATATATATACTCAGTGGTGAGCTGGGATCTGTTTATACTGGCAGTAAAAACTTTTTTTTTTTACGAGAGTGAACAAGTAGTAAGCATTTTTGCTCTATAATCAGTTAGGGAAGTAAACCAGCTGTTAAGTGTTTTTATTATGCAGAGAACCAGTTGATAAGATTTTGGGAGCTTAACACTATATATAAATATATGGTTCGACCGGGGTCCCGGCTAAAATTAGGGGAAACCAGGGTTTGCCTGCCTGGGTTAAAATGGCAAATTAAACTTATTATTGTTGGATTAAATCAAACAAAATGTAAGAAAATTAAGATTTTTTTCTTGTTTTTTCAATATTTTTTTCTTTTCTTTTTCTTTTGACCACTCCTATATTGTGAATATTCATCTTTGTGTTTTGATTTTAGATACCCCCGGAAAGATTTGATTGAAAATTTTTTATTTGGGGCACGCAGAGGTCTTCTAATTTCCTGGCTACAGATGTTACATTTAGCTATTTTGAGCCTATCCTGAAACATTGTAAAGCACTCCCACACTACTGAAGCTGATCTATTAGCCATAGTGACTGAAAGTATAAACAAAGTAATAATTATGAAATAATGTAGCTAAATGATATAAGTTTGATACACATTAATAAAATAACTATGTATAAATACAGGTTATATTGATAATTTTATATATCTTACATTTTTTCAAACTTTATATTAGGGTCTTACCTAAGTAAACCTGTTGAATTACTTTAGTAAATCAGAAAAAAAAAAAAATTTCACATTTTTGTACTTTTTTTAAAACTTTTATTATATAAAATCTATAATTTTCTGAAATTTCTTCGGAGAAAATGCATATAATTAATAATTTAAGTGAATGTTGGCTATTCTACTCCTTCCTTACAATAATTAAATCAATATTTTTAACCTAAAATTTCAGTGCTTTTGACCTCTTTACTAAATTTTATGGTAACCCCGGCCAGAGTCCTGGTTGGTCCCTATATATATATATATATATATATATATATATATATATATATATATATATATATATATATATATATATATATATATATATATATATATATATATATATATATATATATATATATATATATATATATATATATATATATATATATATATATATATATATATATATATATATATATATATATATATATATATATATATATATATATATATATATATATATTAAAATATATATATAGACCAATCCATGGGGAGAGTCACAAGCATATGGCAGTCAAGATTTACAACTAAAATTTGAAGATTCCTTTGCAGACTCTATTACTCAACAACAAGGTATTATTAATTATTATTATTAGTAGTAGTAGTAGTGATATGGTAAATTGATTTATTTTTCCACTTTGTTGATTTTTTGCAAGCACATGCCTAACCATTAATGGCATTAATGCTTAAACCATATTCCTAAGTATTGTACATAGTTTAAAATTTTTTGCAAAGACCAATTATAAATTTCTCCTTGATATTCAGTAAATTAATAATTTATATTTACTTATTTCTAGAGCAAGCCAAATCTTATATTCCTCTTGATGATTCTGAGCAATATTTAGCTGGTTTGGAAAAGAAATTAGCGCGGCTTCAAGGAAAAACACAATCTAGTAGGGAAAGTGAAAGGAAAAAGTTGATTAACGCTTTGGCTAAATCAAAAGATGATCATTCAATCGACCTTCTTAAATCTTCTAATGAAAATATTGAACCTTTTCTGGAAAATAATAATTCAGAGGAAAACGCTTCAAAGGGATTATCAGCAGTGAACCCGCAAGGTGGGTATTGTTAAATTGGATCTGATAAATTCTTGTATGGGATCAATTTGTATCAGTATGTAAGTTAGGATCTTTAAAGTTGAAAACTTTGATTGCCTGGTCCTCGTAGACTAACTCATAACAACATAAGGGTCAAGGATTGTCTGGTCCATGCCAGCTGCCACTGCCACATTGCTTCTGGTTGCCCACTTCTTATAGAATTTTGGAGAGCCACAAAGTAAAGATGTTAATCTTTATGTAGTAGCATTGTGGGATTTTATTTATTAGATTTCCTTAAGTGATAAACTGTTTTTCTCCTCTGAAAGAGGTTATTAGGAGGCATTTAAATTTCTTGTACTCCACCTTAGCACTTTTAGTAAATTACATTTACACTATTACTAATTAATAATTTAAATAAGTAATAATTACAACAATTATAAGAATAGTATTATTCTTACAATCACATTTTTAATGCCATTAGTTATTACAAATACTGATGCGAAGTAGGTGATTTTATATATTATATATATATATATATATATATATATATATATATATATATATATATAATATATATATATATATATATATATATATATATATATATATATATATATATATATATATATATATATATATTATATATAGTGTCAAACTGTTGTTATCACATTGCATCATCATATCTAATTCAAGAAACTAAGCAACCACTCACAATGATTCATTATTATGACACCTTCTCTTATCACTATCATTCCTATCGCTAATAGCAATTAATTCTTGCAGTTCATTCGGTATGATAAAGTCACGTATTTATAAAAGTATAAATTTACATTGATACAAAAGACTCACAGCAAAGATTGTAGAGAGATGTGTGCGTAGTTGCTTACATATCCTAAATCTATAAGCTATGCTTTCATAGATAAGAAT
Organism: Armadillidium nasatum; assembly: GCA_009176605.1. Lineage (NCBI taxonomy): Eukaryota > Metazoa > Arthropoda > Malacostraca > Isopoda > Armadillidiidae > Armadillidium > Armadillidium nasatum. Next base: position 74,369 of record SEYY01010500.1, read on the forward strand.
TATTGAGACCAAATTTATGTATGTATTTACATTGTAATTTCAACTTACATGATTAAACTTTTTTGCTATTTTTATTTAAAATTTAACCTCTTAGAGGTTAAATAAAAGTTGATAGATGTTGCTAGAAAAATAACTTTGAAAATAAAAATAACCGAGGTTACGCAATGATTTATATATATATATATATATATATATATATATATATATATATATATATATATATATATATATATATATATATATATATATATATATATATATATATATATATATATATATATATATATATATATATATATATATATATATATATATTTATATATTGATATTTTATATTTTTTTATTTTTAATAATTTACCTAAATTGGATAAAATAACAATAATAATTGATAATAAAGTAATAATATAACCATGCTGAATAATAATGATAGTAATAATAATGTTACAGTATCAATGTTAAATTTGGGGATGACTTTTATCGTGAAAATTCTAAATGAAATTCTGTGCTTTATATTAATCTTAAAATATTCCATGAATAGTGTTTTTAAAAAATATTTAGTCAAAAATTTTTTAATCTTATATTACTGAACATAGATTTTTTAAATTTCTTTCCTCGTAATAGGCTGAAATACA
>SEYY01010500.1:97500-100000 GCA_009176605.1 Armadillidium nasatum
TATATATATATATATATATATATATATATATATATATATATATATATATATATATATATATATATATATATATATATATATATATATATATATAAATATCACAAAATTTGAAAAAATCTCTTTAATAATAATAATAATAATAATAATAATAATAATAATAATAATAATAATAATAATAATAATAATTTTATTGATTCAATCTATTTAAAATATTTTTCGATTTAAAATGAAAAATAATAAATTTAAAAATAAAAAAAAATTTAAAAAACATTAAGAATAACTGATAAAAAATAAAGAACTTTTATTAAGATTTTAAATTTGTTTTAAAAATTCAACGTCTTTTTGTTTTTATGTAAATTATTTTTAAAAAAATTTAAAGGATTTTTTTTAATGCTTTTAAGCAAATTTATATAATACCAATTCTTTCGTAATATTCATAAACGAGCTAACCTAACATAATCTAACCTAACCTTTAGCCTTGCCTAATATTCCTAAACGATCTAACCTAACTTAACCTAAACTAACCTTTAGCCTTACCTAATTTCCCTAAGCGATCTAACCTAACTTAACCTAACCTAACCTTAAAGCCTTACCTAATATTCCTAAACGATATACCCTAACTTAACCTAACTTAACCTTTAGCCTTGCTTCATATTCCTAAACGATCTAACCTAACTTAATTTAACCTAACCTTTAGCCTTACCTAATTTCTCTAAATAATCTAACCTAACTTAACCTAACCTAACCTTAAGCCTTACCTCATTTTACTAAACGATCTAACCTAACTTAATTTAACCCAACCTTTAGACTTACCTCATATTCCTAAACAACCTAACCTAACAACGTAACACAACCTATACCGTAACCTAATTTAACTTAACCTAACCTAATAACATAAATAATATAACATAACTTTACCTATCATAACATAAGGATTCCTAAAAATTATTAACATTAATCTACAAACTTATTTATATTCTGATTTTTGACATTCGACCAATGTAAATTCAGATATATGAATATATAAAATTCGAATACGCTTTTCATATGAAAATGGAAATTGATGTAATTTTGACAATATTACGACGTGTTTAAGGGTAGGATCAGAAGATATAAATTTATTAACTATTTACTATGAAAGATATTTATAATTAGTCCAAATTCTCTCTCTCTCTCTCTCTCTCTCTCTCTCTCTCTCTCTCTCTCTCTCTCTCTCTCTCTCTCTCTCTCTCTCTCTCTCTCTCTCTCTCTCTCTCTCTCTCTCTCTCTCTCTCTCTCTCTCTCTCTCTCTCTCTCTCTCTCTCTCTCTCTGTAATTTTAAAATAATTTGTTTTTTTTGAGTTTGCTAGAAAAATTAATATTTAAATTATATTATAATATAAATAAATAAAAAAAAAAAAAAAAAAAAAAAAAAAATTTTTTTTTTTTTTTTTTTTTTTTTTTTTTTTTTTTTTAAAAGGCAGCTTTTGAAAACCCTGATAATCTGTAATGATATCTAATTTCAGTCTGTATTAATTCATCTTTTATACATACAACTGTAATTATTTTAGCTTTTAAACTTTTTTTTATGACTTTTGACTGTTTGGCTTTTTTTTTTTTTTTTTTTTTTTTTTTTTTTTTTTTTTTTTTTTTTTTTTTTTTTTTTTTTATGGCTTTTGGTTGCTGTTTGACTTTTGGGTGTTTTACCAATGTTGGATTTTTAATGTTATCTAAAATTGATTTAAAATTTCGAAAGGTGTCGGTTAGATTACAAATAATAATAATAATAATAATAATAATAATAATAATAATAATAATAATAATAATAATAATAATAATAATAATAATAATAATAGTTATAATAATAAGAATAAGGAAAAATAGTAATAATAATAATAATAATAATAATAATAATAATAATAATAATAATAATAATAATAATAATAATAATAATAATAGTAATATTAATGATAATGATAATAATAATAATAATAATAATAATAATAATAATAATAATAATAATAATAATAATAATAATAATAATAATAATAATAATAATAATAATAATAATTTTGTTTAAAGAAAGCTCGCTAGAAAATTTTTGAACTGAAAAAAAATTTCTAGAATTAAAAAATTTTCTCCTATAGAAAAAAAAAAAAAAAAATTAAAATTTTCTCTACAAATTTTCAGTTTAAATTTAAAATAGGAAAACAATTTTTTTTTTTAAAATTTCAATTAGGCTACAAATTTATTCATCATAGTTGGCCTGTTTGGTAAAATCTTTAATCTTTATTACTTTTTTAAGTTACAAAATTTATACAAACAGGCATTGTATACTTTATACAAAATTGAAAAATGGGTTTCGTGGGACGGGAAGGGAAGACGAATTTGTCCTCTGAGTCCATTAGTTTTTTACGTATTTAAAAAAAATCATTTTGAAAATAATTTTTTTCACTTAGAAACAAATATTGGATGAAGTAAATTTTAAAATACATTATACATTAAAGTATAAACTAATCTG
>SEYY01010500.1:142500-145000 GCA_009176605.1 Armadillidium nasatum
TTATTATTATTATTATTATTATAATTGTTTTTATCATTTTATTAATGAGGTTATAGTTATTCTTATTATTCCCATTATTATTATTATTTTATTATTATTATTATTATTATTGATATTATTATTTTTATTATTATTATTATTATTATTATTATTATTATTATTATTATCATTATTATTATTATTATCATTAACTTCATTATCTCTTTAATAACTTTTCCTGTAATTATTAATTATATTAAAATCTTCAAATTATAATTTTCTTCACTTTCAAAAGTTTGAAAGAAGCTTTGCTGATTATCACAACTTTAATTGCATAATAATAATAATAATAATAATAATAATAATAATAATAATAATAATAATAATAATAATAATAATAATAATATAATAATAATAATAATAATAATAATAATAATAATAATAATAATAATAATAATAATAATAATAATAATAATAATAATAATAATAATAATAATAATAATAATAATAATAATAAATAATAATCAGTAGTAGTAATAATAATAATAATAATAATAATAATAATAATAATAATAATAATAATAATAATAATAATAATAATAGCATTTTATTGAATGATATCTGACAAATGATTATAGTGAATTTGAATACATTTAATACGAATTTGAGCTTAATTTGGTTCTATCATGTCCTGATTATTGTCAGGAGCTTATGTGTCATTTTTAACATTTTTCAAATTTGAAAAAAAAAAAAAAAAAAAAAAAAAACGTCATGTGTTAAAGAAATTTTTTTAAGTTTCATGAATACAAACAGTTTAAATAGCTTTTTTTTTTACATAATAAAGATATGGAAATGCCTTTAAAAAAAATTTAAATACTTTAACTGTGTGAAAATTTTTCTTTTATAAGACTTTGAAGCGAATTTGCTCGTTTGATGGAAGGTCTCTTTTCAAGTAGCAGCAATGATCAGCCATCATGTGGGAATTGCGCCGCCATTGGTATCGTTCTTAAATAATTTAGATATTTTGGTGGAATCTCTCCCACTTACATCACCTAAAAATAAAAAATAATAAAAAATAAATAAATAAATAAATAAACAAAATAAAATTTACATTTTTACTCTCATATTGCTACACAGAAATAAAATTGTCCTAACGAATCGTTGGAACAAGTTGCAAAAATGTCACAACAAATTTTTTCAGTTATTTTTTTATTAGAAAATAAATCGGTGAAGCGACTTTCTTATGCTTAACATGCCTTTCCTCTATTGAAAATTTTATTATGACATTTTTTGCCACTTGTCCCAACGATTCGTTAGGACAATTTTTGCAGTGTGATAAGGTCTCACTGAAAACCGTGAGTATTAAAACTTCGCTTGATACTAATTCATTTGGGTTTCCAGGATGACAAGGTGGCTATGATGATAAATATATTGATTCTCGAACACAGAAGCGTCGGTTTGATACCCTGAGAGGAAAGTTTTCTTTCCCCTCTCTTTTTTTTGTCTTTATTTACCATATATATATATATATATATAAGTAGTATAGGTTGCGCTTTTGACGGGTGCCAGATTTAGCTACTTTTTAAAAATCTGGCAACCTTTCCCTAACGGTCTTTTCTGCATTTGCGTGCAATCCTGCATTCTCAGGGACCTTCCTGACATTTTCTTTGTCGGTTCACGCACCCCCGGACCCCCAGATTCGAGCCAAGTTCAGCAGGACTGAACCGCAAAGAAAATGGTCAGGAAAGAGAGTGAGGTGAACGCAGCGATTTTGCAAACTCAGGCAACTTCCTGATACCATTTTGGGGGTTCACGGGGCCCCCGCGGGGGCCCCTTCCCCAGACTTGAGGCCAATTTCAATGGGTTGAATCCCCAAAAATGGTGTCAGGAAAGAGCGTGAGGTCAATTTGAGCAGAGTGATTTGCATTGCAAATCAAAATCCCGTTTTGGCTTAGGTTGCCAGATTTTTGAAAAGTAGCTAAATCTGGCACCCGTCAAAAGCGCAACCTATACTACTTATATATATATATATATATATATATATATATATATATATATATATATATATATATATATATATATATATATATATATATATATATATATATATATATATATATATATATATATATATGGTAATAAATTGAATTGATGTTATAAGTGGTGATAGAGAGAAGGCGATGAGCCGCTAAAGGGTCGTATTACCTCGTTGTCCATTAAATGAATTAAAATATAACAGCGATCTTCGCCAACAGTGATCTTCATCAACAGTGATCTTCATCAAACGAAGATAAACAGTGGGAGGGGAGATGAGATATTGGGGGTTAGGGGGGGGAGAGGGGGAATAGAGCAGTAATGTTACACCTTTATTAGGTTTGCGACTACACAAGGTGGGGAACTTGTGCTAATGGTTATAGTATAATAATAATAATAATAATAATAATAATAATAATAATAATAATAATAATAATAATAATAATAATAATAATAATAATAATAATATAATATAATAATAATAATA
>SEYY01010500.1:160000-165000 GCA_009176605.1 Armadillidium nasatum
CCCAATAATAGCTCGTGATGCCAAAATTCTTTCATCCCTAAATGCTTTTCGTTCCAGAAATCCATTATCTGAAGCTCTTATGTTGTGTGCCAGTTAGAAAGGAGAAAAGACCTTATATTATTATATGTTATTGTCCTTATTTTCGTTGATTTTGGGTTTCATGTTTATTTGCTTCTTGTTGTTGTTATTGTTGTTGCGGTTATCATTTGTAGTTGTTACCGTTCTTGGTCGGGGTGAAGATGATGTTGATGTCATTTTTAATGTTACTCCTAGTGTTGTTAATGTTATGAATGTTAAATACATCAACATTATTTATAATTAATCTTCCATCATTCATAGCTTTTTATTATACTTACCGCCATTACTTCTTTTTCAGAGGAATAACCCCGATATAAAAGAATTCATCTCCAGATGACTCAAGAAAGACTTAATTATAGAAATCCGAGTTCAAATTAATGTATAATAGACTCCTCCCATATCGCAGTCGTGCCTCGCGATAGGTTTCCCCCCGTCAGAAGAGAAAGGTCTCCAGTTCCCCTTTTCAAACAATGATTAGAGTTAAATGGAGTTTGGACGTAGATCGCTTACAATAACATAAGAGATGGAATCCGTATTATCAAATTGATGGATTTATCAAACTAAACTTAGAATATTCAAATTTTCTCTATTTCTCTCTCTCTCTCTCTCTTATATATATATATATATATATATATATATATATATATATATATATATATATATATATATATATATATATATATATATATATATATATATATATATATATATGTCAATAAATATTTACATTAAACTAATATTGATTCTAAGGTCCTCTTCGAAAGCGCGTGGTAATATTGTATGGATAATTTTTTTTTCTTGCTTTAAGGCATGTCACAGTGGGCATCATCCTTCTAGTCAAATCCGAAAATTCATTTGTGTATTTATGTATGATGCAAATAGAATTTAAAGATCATCGTCTGTATTAGAAGAATATAACAGTTATGGTCTATTCGTGTTGTTGCTGGAACTTTCGTATATAGTTGTGGGTAGGTCAGAAAATAGGAAACTATTGTTACTCTATGAAAAATGTTTTAAAACCTAATATGTTTGACGTAGCAATATCATCTGACATTTGAAGAACTAAAATATATTCCTACTTCTCTTAACGCTATGCATGCCCCATATAGTAATAACTTATTTCTACCCCTTGACCTATACCAAAATTATGAAAGTTCCTGCAACAGCTTGTAGACTGTTACATCCTTCAAATAAAACCTTTCGTCTTCAGAGTTCAGGAATGTATAGAATAATCTATACAGGTGCTATAAGTATATATAAGAAAATCATTCATATATTCGGTACCTTCTCATCCAAAATCTATAAGTATAGGATTCGTTTACCGAGAGTATATTGAAGAATAACATTTTCTTGCATTTCACCGACAAGAAAACTACTTTTCAGAGAATGTAACACATAATTATAAAGTATACCATTTTTGTACTTCTAAAATACTTCAAAAAAGGTCTTCGCAATTTATTGACTTTCATTTTTTTTAAAGACTTTATTAATATTATGATCTCATATCAATAAAAAATCAAGAAAACTCATCAGTTTGACCTATTTTTATCAATAAATAATTAAATCTAAATAAAAAAATCCTTCTTCATTTTATTTTTTCCATTGTGAATTTGTAAGGAACAGGAAATTATTTGAATTTTATAAAAGAAGAGATTAACCATATGAGAAAAATGACCAGAGCATCGTCAGCATCTTCCTTCCTTTAATTTAAACGGAAATCGAGTATTACTTCTAATTCCTAAGTTCAGACATATCCAAATTATTGAGAACAGGAGATAGATAGATAGATAGATAGATAGATAGATAGATAGATAGATAGAAATAATAAATAGATAGATAGATAGATAGATAGATAGATAGATAGATAGATAGATAGATAGATAGATAGATAGATAGATAGATAGATAGAAAAATAAATAGATACATACATACATACATAGACAGATAAATAGATAGATAGATAGGTAGATAGATAGATAAAAAAATAAATAGATACATGCATACATAGACAGATAAATAGATAGATAGATAGGTAGATAGATAGATATATAGATAAATAGAGATAGATAGATAAACGTGATATCATATCCTATTATCATTTATAATCATTTGTATAGCCTTCGCCTATCTCCCTATCTCCGGTTGTGTGGAAATGTTGGGTAGATATATTTATACTAAATACAATTACCTTCTTGTTTGTCTAGACCTTTTAAAACTTTAGCAATTAAGGAAAGCTTAATGAAAGGAAGATTTCGATATGACAAAAAGAAAATGGGTCGTAAAAAATAAAGACAGAAATTTAAGCAGCTTACCTTAATTATGCGTTTAATAATCTGACCCCAAATTTTATTTTCTTCAATGATTTAAAGCAGGGGTTTTCAATCTTTTAAGGTCTATACCCATTTTGTATACTACTGTATAAGATCACGCCCCCCTCACTCATCTATACTTACAACTGGGTGTATATATATATATATATATATATATATATATATATATATATATATATATATATATATATATATATATATATATATATATATATATATATATATATATATATATATATATATATATATATATATATATATATATATATATATATACTGTGATTTTAGGTATTGGATTAACTGTCCAACTTTAATGTTGTTTTATAATTATATTTTATCTTTATTGTCTTTATTGTCTAAGAGGAATGGCACACCTCCCCGCAGGGGCGCGCCCCCCAGATTGAGAACCCCTGATTTAAAGAACGGAAACTTTAGTGACTACAAAAATCACATAAATTTAGATAATATCATTTTGACTAGTAATTGGTTTTACAATAAAAATGAAGCCTAAGCTGAACATCACACTGGAACACCAATAAAAACATTTTATGGTAAAACAATTTCATGAGATATATTAAACTGATCACCAAGATTAACTATATATAATTGAGATTAGTTTCCATAAAGATACGAGGAACACTATTGTAAAGATCTGACTAAAATAAAGCGAGATGGCAGACAATCTGCATCACAATACAAAGATCAAAGTGGAATCTGTATATTTACATAATAAGACGCCCTCTGGCGTCTTTTCTTGGCAGGGATTATAATTTCTTATACAACTAAGCATCTTTCAAAACCTACAATCCAAACCTTTCTTTGTTCTTAAAATTTTTTGGCATATCCTCCACCCGTGGTTTTCTTTGGAAGGATCATATTATTTATCTTACTAGACAAACCACTAAAGAGATAGGGTATTTAAAGGTGCTTGCAAAACTACTCACTTTAACACAGATACTTGTTCTTTATAGGGATGTCGTATGTGGAGCTTGCCTCACATATCTATTGTGGTCCAACTCATGATAGAAATATTTTCTGAAAGGGTTTGTCTAAGGTTTGCCATCATATCAACTCACCTGTTTCCATGCATTTACTCTCTCTATTCACTTTAATATCAATACAATACCATTTTTACAATACCATTCTCCATACACTGGCCTTATTACAACGGATATTTTTTTTCTCATTCTTCCTCCATTGAGGAGAAATTTTTTCTAACTTCCTAACTGCAGATTAATGAATATACTCTGCTGGTAAGTCGTGAACACTTTTCCTTCTCTATTTTTCCATCATATATATATATATATATATATATATATATATATATATATATATATATATATATATATATATATATAATATATATATATATATATATATATATATATATATATATATATATATATATATATATATATATATAATCGTATTAAAACAGTTTTCACTTTTATATTTTAGACCTTTTGAACTTTGACTGTGTACCAACTTATTCTCCCCACGATATCAAACCAACAAACCGACTACCATTACACTAACAGACCGACTACCATTAGCCTTACTAGCAAGGTCTCACGTACCTGCAAACCCTTCATGTTTAGCGATCGTGTGGCAGAAGTCATCGCTAAGCTTTATCCACCTCCTCGAGTACTACAATAGCCAAACACTTCTAAAAGGTAAAGTTGGTGCTTATAATTATTTTTGTGCCTTTATTCTTAATGCATATACGCTTACACGAACGGGTGTTATTACGTTTTTACACTGTTGGTTGAGCACTGATGAGGAATTTTGTTAATCTGCTTGGTGGACGGGTCGGCATGAAAGCGGGAGCACTTTTCTCAGGATTATTCGTTATAGTCTAAAGATAATAACTGAGATAAATAAGATAACAGCAAGGTATTGAATAATAATATTGTTTGTTTAACATCTAAAGAGATTATATATATATATATATATATATATATATATATATATATATATATATATATATATATATATATATATATATATATATATATATATATATATATATATATATATATATATATATATATATATATATATATATATATATATATATTATTATATCCATTTTATTTTAAATTTGTCGTGGAGAGGACAGTGAGGTAGCGTCATTGCATGAAAAGTAAAAACTTCTCTCTCCTCTCTCTCTCTCTCTCTCTCTCTCTCTCTCTCTCTCTCTCTCTCTCTCTATATATATATATATATATATATATATATATATATATATATATATATATATATATATATATATATATATATATATATATATATATATATATATATATATTATATATATAATATATATATATATATATATATATATATATATATATATATATATATATATATATATATATATATATATATATATATATATATATATATATATATATATATATATATATATATTATATATATATATATATATATATATATATATATATATATATATATATATATATATATATATATATATATATATATATATATATATATATATATATATATATATATATATATATATATATATATATATATATATATATATATATATATATATATATATATATA
>SEYY01010500.1:170000-205000 GCA_009176605.1 Armadillidium nasatum
TGATCTTGTATAATTTTACAGTTCTTCTTTTTTACTTACTCATCTTTTCTTTTTTGTCTTCTTTTCTTTTTTATTTCTTCTTTTCTTTTTTATCTTCTTTTTTATTTTTATTTCTTCTTTTCTTTTTTGTCTTCTTTTTTATTTCCTCTTCTTTTCTCTTTTGTCTTCTTTATTACTTCCTCTTTGTTTTCTTTTTTTTACTTCTTTTTTTTTTTGTCTTCTTTTTAACTTCCTCTTCTTTTTTTTTTTTTTCTCCTTTTAAATAATTTAATTAATCTAATTTTAAGTTTCCTACACCATGGAAATTTCGCCTTCTTAATAACTATCTCAAAGATCAGCGTCGAAATCTCTATGGATTAGTACCTTACGATTCAAAATTTTAAAGTTAAATAAAGTTCAAAGTTATAGTCGAGCAGAAAGGTAACAGTGCCTTAAAATATGTTTTTTATTTTTTTCTTTATTTTATTTATTTATTTTTTTATTTATTTATTTTTTTTTTGTGACACCAAAGACTTTGGATACAGAGGAATGTTTTAGCTTTTTGATTCTACGTTTTAGAAACATTGTTTTTAAAAAAAAAAATTTCCAGTAATATATATATATATATATATATATATATATATATATATATATATATATATATATATATATATATATATATATATATATATATATATATATATATATATATATTATATATATATATATATATATATATATATATATATTTTGCAAAAATTATCATACAGTACGCCAAACAACATCGAAGGCATAATAAATACATGGCATACGATAATTGTATTAGGATGCTGTTCCCCGTACCGTCCACTCTAGGGCAAATAAGCGGTGGGGAAATATTGAAATATCAATAAAAAAAATCATTATGTCGATAAAACCTTTCCTTTTAAACATTCCCATATTACCCAACACACTCATGGAGCGGAGGTACTCGGGGCAGAAGCCCCCGTTGACAACGTTATATATATATATATATATATATATATATATATATATATATATATATATATATATATATATATATATATATATATATATATATATATATATATATATATATATATATATATATATATATATATATATATATATATATATATATATATATATATATATATATATATATATATATATATATATATATATATATATATATATATATATATATATATATATATATATATATATATATATATATATATATATATATATATATATATATATATATATATATATATATATATATATATATATATATATATATATATATATATATATATATATATATATATATATATATATATATATATATATATATATATATATATATATATATATATATATATATATATATATATATATATATATATATATATATATATATATATATATATATATATATATATATATATATATATATATATATAGCTGAACGCATGCATATAACATTGAAATAGGATTTGTTGAAAAACTTCTCACCTAGATTAGTTTTCATTGTTTCTGCGAATGGCATTTGAGACCAATCCGTATAAGTGTCTTGAAAAGCGAAAGGGATATCCGAAGGGTCTTTCAAACAGAAACATTAAAATATATAAAAAAAAAATCAAAAAAAAAAATCTGAAAGAACTTTGACGTCGTTTCGCTTTTGTTTTCCCCGTTATGGCGTTGTAGAGAAAGAAAAAAAGAATAAAATATAAAAAAGTATTATAAAATAGCAAAAAAGTTGCTTCTCGTTTTTCAATTTTGTAACTATTCAGTTTTTAGAAATATTTTATTTTCTTTTCATCTTTTCATTGAAATGAAATAGTATTGGAACTTTATTCCGTTAATTAAAGTCTTTAAAAAGATATTGAAATAAAATTTTCCAGTTTAATTAATTAATTAGAACATTACCATTATTTTAATTAGAGAACAATTGTAATAATGCTTTAAATCATATTATATATATATATATATATATATATATATATATATATATATATATATATATATATATATATATATATATATATATATATATATATATATATATATATATATATATATATATATATATATATATATATATGAAGAAAACCTCTTTTGTGATTTTCAGGACACTTAAGCATCCACCCTGCATGTGGGAGGCCGAGAAGTGTTTAAAAGGGAATTTGGTTATTACGATTTTCTTATAAATTTGCATTAGAATCGATCGCTTTTCGTCTTTCGAAGTCATCACAATAGCTTCAACTTTAGGCGTTCGATTGATTCCAATCACGCGTGAACAGTAAATAATAAGATAAGGTGCCTTACAATAAATCTCTCTCTCTCTCTCTTTCTTTCTTTCTTTCTTTCTCTCTCTCTCTCTCTCTCTCTCCTAATTTCATCTTTTATTTCTATATCTCTTTCTTCTTACTCTCTATTATTCTTTTTTCTTACTTTTTCTCTCCATATCTATCTCTCATTTCGTTTCTATCTCTATCTTTCTCACTTTCTTTCTCTACCTTGTACTTTAATTTTCCTTATATATATATATATATATATATATATATATATATATATATATATATATATATATATATATATATATATATATATATATATATATATATATATATATATATATATATATATATATTACCAAATGATTATACACCATTAACTAGGGATTTGGGAGCTCCTCGTTATAACTACCATTACTTCTTGAGGGTGTTTTCATCCTTTCCATAAGCAATCAAGTTTCAAAAGTCATAAATAGAACTGCAAATAAACCTCTGAGGCTAACCTAGTTGTCCAAAATCAAACTTCGAGGAAAATTAATCTCCGTAGCACAAATCCTTTACATTATTAGACCAGTGATGGCGAACCAGTGACCCGCGGGTCACGAACTGACCCACCACCAACTTGTCAATGACCCATGAGAAGAGGAAGAAACTCAGGTTATTTGTTTATTTATTTTTTTTAAATGAGATATTTCTCAGAAATTATGCAACACTGCCAAACGTATGATGATGTTTCCAACTCTTCCGTTCGTTCCTCGTCTGGTCCCACAAGGTTTTGTTCAATTGTGACCATAAACTGTTATAAAAACCAATTAAAATTAAATAATAATGAAACATTTCTGAAATAGTTTATACACCTATGTATATGATTGTTTTTCTCTTCGCAGTTAATCAACCACCAAAAATCTACTTGATATGGGATACGAGCGCTGCTTGCATTAAGATAAAGACAACAAAATATGAACACCGAATTAAAGCACTGACTGCTAAAAAGCATCAACAAGTCTCTCATTAAAAATATATTAGTAAAGTATACATATATGAACCATTTACGTTTCTAAAATTTTTAGATGTACTAAAAGTGACCCGGCCACTATTAAAAGCCAGCCATCGCTGCATTAGACAAATCAAAATATATTCTTAAGAAATCTCGGAGGTATATCTCGTATATAGGACGTTGATGAATGGAGTGACCTCTCTGATGAAAGCGTTCAGGGGTCATCCATCCCTGGGTCATTTCGTATTATTGAAGTAGTAAAGAGCATATTCCTTTTTTCTTTTATTATAATTAATAATAATAATAATAATAATAATAATAATAATAATAATAATAATAATAATTATAAATAATAATAATAATATAATAAATAATAATAATAATAATAATAATAATAATAATAATAATAATAAAATAAAATAACAATATTTAAAATATTATTCTTCCTTTTCTTGACTTGAAATGTTTTTTTTATTTTTTTAAAATTTATTTATAAATATATTTATTTTTATTTATGTTCAAAGGAGTGACACACACACACACATGTTCTTCTGCCATGCATTTACTCTAGTACGGATATATTTTAAAAAAAAATAAGATACTGAAAATTCAATATTAATCAATGTATTCGTACTAACTACATTTTTTTAAATTAATTGTTAAATACTACTCTCATTTTTTTTTATATATCTCCTTAGGTGGGCAAAGGCCAGAGGCCTACCAAATTCCACCGGAGTTGGGAAAGATCTATTATCATGGTCAATGGTGGTCGACGTGACCAGATACACGGCGTTTGAAAGTATGCAAGTCAAAGGAAGTTGGGAAAACAGATGAAGGGAGTGTGTTCCAGACTTTACCAGTAGAGTATATGTAAGATTGAGCAAAGCGGTTAAGTCTGGGGTCGGAGAGTTGGACAGAGAAAGGATGAGACTGTAGAAAGGCGTGTCGCACGAGCTCTTCTCAATGGAGGAGGTATGCGACGAGAGAGTTCAGAAGAGCAATGTCTGTTGTAATAGCGATAGTAAAAAGAGTGACGCAACAATTCGACGGGCAGAGATTGAAGAGAGTTAGTAAGAGCAGTAGAGTTGATGAGACGAAACGCCCTAGACTCCACGTTCTCTAGGAGAGCTGTATGTGTGGAACCACCCCAGATATATATATATATATATATATATATATATATATATATATATATATATATATATATATATATATATATATATATATATATATATATATATATATATATATATATATATATATATATATATATATATATATATATATATATATATATATATATATATATATATATATATATATATATATATATATATATATATATATATATATATATATATATATATATATATATATATATATATATATATATATATATATATATATATATATATATATATATATATATATATATATATATATATATATATATATATATATATATATATATATGTGTGTGTGTGTGTGTGTGTGTGTGTGTGTGTATACACGAAGCTTAACAAGGTGTGAAGAAGTCCTCCAGAGGTATTATTTGTGTATGTAGGAGTTACAAGGTTGTCATTAAATCAAAAAGATTAAATGGTGTATGTAAAAGGAAAAGATAGATAAGAAATGGTCTAAAGATATTAAAAGATAATCCAAAGATTGAATCTTTGGCTGGAAAGTATCTAACCATTTTCAACCCTTCCGGATTTTCGTGATATATATATATATATATATATATATATATATATATATATATATATATATATATATATATATATATATATATATATATATATATATATATATATATATATATATATATATATATATATATATATATATATATATATATATATATATATATATATAATATATATTATAAAAATAATTTAAAAATTTTTAAAAAATTTTTTAGTTAAAAAATAATTATTTTATTTTATTTTTTTATTTTAAAAAGCGTCAGTCTTTACATTTTAAGTTCACAGTATCATAAGAGAACTTGTAAAAAAAAGAAAATAAATTAAAATTAATATAAATTTAAATATCTTTTTTGGCTGGGGAAAAAATTAATCAACGTCCAACGATATTTTTTTAATAAGTTATCGAAACATGCAACACTGTTTTACCTTTGAATACTGGTTTTAGATATCTATTTTAAAAGGTATGTGAGTTATAAAAAATTTATAAATTTTAATAGTATTACCTTTTTTTTTAAATTTTTTTTTCATTTTTTTTTGTGGGGGAGGTGGGGTGGCGTCAATCTGTCACAAGTAAAATCGTGACTGAACAACTTCCTAATCACAAATTAATTTATATATATATATATATATATATATATATATATATATATATATATATATATATATATATATATATATATAATATATATAATATATATATATATATATATATATATATATATATATATATATATATATATATATATATATATATAGTATCTATAATTTTTTCAAATTATTCAAAAAAAGTTTATTGTTGTTACCTTGTTCCATAGAATTACGTATTACTGTACTCGTAGAAGCGAATAATTAAAGAACCAAAGAGAATGAAAAGCTTTAGATTTGAAACGTTATCAGCAATCTACCACAAAATATATATATATATATATATATAATATATATATATATATATATATATATATATATATATATATATATATATATATATATATATATATATATATATATATATATATATATATATATATATATATATATATATATATATATATATATATATATATATATATATATAATATATATATATATATATATATATATATAGAAACTTAAAATATTCTTAACAATAATATAATATAGGTTATTACTAGTTTTCTTAAAAATTCAAATAGAATGAATTGGTTCTGTGAGTCGCATTTTCGTAATTTTCATATAAAATTTTTTTAAATGTTTGTACTTTAAAAGAATTATAATTTAAATAACCTACTTAATTAAGCTACTTAACCAATTATATTTACTTAACTATTACCTAGGCTAAGCATACTAAATAAAAAAAATAAAATAAATCACTTTGACATGCTTAACCAGTTTCTATAGTGGAATCGTGACTGATGACCACTTGCTATTTTTTCCTTTCTTAATTACATATCTAGAACACCAAAGCCCTAGGAACAAAACTGACACTTCGTTCAAAAGTTACGATGGATCTCTAGAGAAAAATAAACCCAACACAACCATTTTCATGCATATTAAAACTCAGCTTTAACACCTCTAACCAATATTTCCACAATAAAATAGCCCAATGCACCTTACCCACCATCTTCCTAAAACACGATCCCCCCCCAAAATCTGTGTGGAGGAACAAACACTAGACAGACTCCACTCAGGAAATCTTCTCCCCCTTCAAGAATACAAACTTTAACTGAGCCCCAAGTGCCAATTTCGCCTGCCCGGTCATCGTAGTCCAAAGGCAAACTCACATCATCTGTATCGGGTATCTCTTATTCCTGGAGGTAATGAAAATTTTATAAATATATTATTAATAGTTCAATACTTAATATAAAAAATTTAAGATGTTAGTATTTAAAAGAAAAAATAATAAAAAAAGGGGTTTAAACTAAAAAACTGTTTAAACATTTTAATAAAATATACATAAATTTGCAATTTTATAATTTCTAATTACAATAAATTAATATGTCTTGATATATGTACAGAATATGATACAAATTAATTTAAAAAGTCCAAAACGAAAATTGAATATGACAATACGAGTATTTTCGATAGTTCAGCTTCGATTTATAACCAACTCTAGAAGATAAAAACGTTCATTTTTGTCTATTTAAAAAATTCTTCACATACAAAGTATTTAATAGGTACAAAAATAATTACAAAATAGTTAAAAAAAATAATTTATTTAACAGAGGCGTTCGGATGTAAAGGTTTTAGCGGTGCTTTTCGAGAAAGTCCTAATCGAAGACCAATTCGTGCAGGCGTTTTCGGACTTAAAGATGTAGACTTTAATAACGGGCTTTGAAATGACATTTTTGTAATGCCTAGAGATTTATCATCAATTATTGAACTAGATTTAGGGGTTGAACACGATTTCTCCGGAGCAGGAACTTTAGAAACTGCTACAGGAGTAAAAACCTTTGGTGAAGATTCGGATAAGCTAATATCTTTTTCCCTAGAGTTCACATCCTTTTCCTTTGAATGCTTTGGAGATTTGACAACTGTATTGATTTGTGTAACAGTTAATGGTTTCCTTTTTTCATTATCTTTTTTGGGTTTCGAATCTTTTTCCTTCGACTTTTTCTTGTTTTTCTTTTCATTCTTTCTCTTACTTTTAGAGGGACTGGGGAAATAATCACTTTCGTCTGTTTCTGATTTATAACTTTCTTCGATTTCATTCTCGCTGAATCCATCTGACTCGTCTGCAATATATATATATATATATATATATATATATATATATATATATATATATATATATATATATATATATATATATATATATATATATATATATATATATATATATATATATATATATATATATATATATATATATATATATATATATATATATATATATATATATATATATATATATATATATATATATATATATATATATATATATATATATCTATATATATATATATATATATATATATATATTTTATATCTTCTCTGGTGGGCAAAGGCCAGAGGACTACTAATTTTCACCAGAGTTTGGTAATACCGGAACCTTGTTGTTAAACGCCAACATGTTCCGATACACAGTGCTTGAAAGAGTGCAAGTCAGAGAAAGTTGAGGAAAACAGATATAAAATTAGTGTGTTCCAGACTTTACTAGTAGAGTACATGCACGATTGTGCATAGCGGTTAAGTCTGGGGTCAGAAGAGTTGGACAGAGAAAGGATAATAATAATGTGTAGAAAAGCGTGTTGCACGAGTCACTCTCAATGTAGGAGGTATGTTACAGGAGAGTTCAGAAGAGCAGTGACCATTGTAATAGGGATAGTATAGCGAGAGAGACTGATGTAACAATTCGACGGTCAGAAAGAGACTGGATAGAATTAGTGAGCGGGAGAGTTGATAACATGAAAAGCCCTAGACTCCATCTTCTCAAGGAGAGCTGTTTGAGTAGAACCACTCCAGATGTGTGAGGCGTACCCCATACAGGGGCGAACAACCCCTATAAAGTGAAAGCAACTGAGGAGGCGTGAAGAAATTCTGAAGGCACCTTAGAACATACAACCTCTCAGAAACTTTTTTTTTTTAGAAAGAGAAGTATTGTCATCCTTCCAAGAAAGATCAAGAGAGAAAGAAACACAGAGAATAATAAGGACAGATGAACGTTTGAGTTGTGCGTTTTCGAAGATGTGATTTTTTTGTGGAAGGTTGTGCTGACTATAGAGATGGAGGAATAATGTTTTCTCTGCCTCAATTTGAAATGCGAGAAAGATCCCAGGTTAGTTACTCTAAGGCAACCACCATTTTAGCGTCAATTAACTGCTGCTTCATTACTCATTTCAAACTGAAAGGAGCAACGAAGGGTGGAGTCATCAGCATACGAGTGGATAGGTGATGTAAAAAGAGAGAGTCATTAATGAAAAGTAAGAAAAGTGTTGGGGATAGGACAGAACCCTGAGGAATGCCATTATTAATAGATTTAATGGATGAACGGTGAACGTCTACAACAGAATCTATAGAACGACCGGAAAAAAAATCGGAGAAGACAAGAGAGATGAATAGATTTGAAAAGAGGGAAGTTTAAAAATTAAAGCTTTGCACCAGACACTATAGAAGGCTTTAGATATGTCCCGCACGACAACAACAAAAGATTCATCATAACGCCGAAGTGCGGAGGACCAAGAATTAAAGAGAATGGAAAGAAGAGAGAAAATAGAGTTTCTACGAAAGCCATACTGGCGATCAGAAATAAGATTAAAAGATTTGAGATGTTTCCAAATCTTCCTGTTAAGGATAGATTCGAAAACTTTAGAAAGAACGGAGGTTGAAGAAATAGGACGGTAGTTGGAGGGTTGACAGGCGCCCCCCATCTTCGGTACAGGATGAATGAGCGCACATTTCAAGCAAGAAGGGAAGGTTGAAGTAGAGAGACAAAGACGAAATAGTTTACCAAAGCAGCGTGTAAGCTTGGAAGCACAAGTTTTGAGTACCACAGGAGGAATACCACCAGGACCGTACGGCTTCTTAGTGTTGGACTCAGAGAAAGCAGAAATGACATCTTTAGAAGAAATTACAATTTTAGATATAAATTAGTTGGAGGGTGTTGGAGGAGGAGGAATATGTCCGAAATCGTCTGAAGTTGAATTAGAGGCAAAAGTTTGAGCAAAGAGTTCAGCTTTAGAAGAAGGATATTATAGGAGGGAAAGAGAAAGAAAAGAAGTTAAGAGTTCATATTTTTTGCAAAATGCCAGAAAGTGTGTAAAGAAAAGGAACCAGAACGATTACTGCTATTTTTAGGGACAAAAGAGTTTTCGGTGTTGCCGAGGCTAGATTTTGCATGATTCCCAGATGAAATTTAAGTTGCGCAAGTTTCTGGAGTTTGAAGACGACGGCAATCCCAGAAGGCAGCATCCATGCGGCGAATAGCACGAGAACAAGCAGAGATAAACCAAGGGAAAAAATACAGAATGTACGCCTCTATGCCAGAAAGAATCACTTCGGTATTGCACTCTGTACACTCCGAGGGATCCCTCCCACAAAAGAAATAACTATTCCACAGGAAATCAAAGATGTACGACCGGCTTGCCTCACCGAAATGCCACAAACGTTTCCTCGAACTAGGAGAGGGTCTTTCTTGCGAGAATTGAAAATAGATGTAGAAATAGGAAGGTGATCGAAGTGTGGATAGTTTGACAGTATAACTAGGTTTTGAAGTTAGAAAAGAGTCAAGAATGTTCATCAATAATGATCAGGGATGCGAACTGGGAGCTGCACAAACAGCTCAAGTTCGTTTTGGATAGCGAAATGTAAAGTACGCTCACCGGCTGTATCATGGGAGCTAGAAGAAAGCCATTGGAGGTGGAGAACATTGAAATCACCTATTATTATGATTTCCGAGAAAGAAGAAACAGAGAATGTGCTCTATTTTGGAGTTTAGAAATTCGAAGAATTTTGGACAATCAGTAGAATTAGTAGATAAATAAACAGAGCAAATGAATTGTCGTAGAATGGCAAGAGAACAAAAGCCACAAGGTGAAAAATTCGGAAGACTCCAAATTATAGAGACGAGAACAACATCGTTGTGTACGTATGCACAACAACCTACTTTGGCTGAATATTGAGGATAGAGACTGTATGAGAAAACAGAGTATGGTTTCTGTCAAAAGGCTTAAGCACCTGAGTTTCGGTCAAGAACAAGAGGTGAAAAAGAGGTGATATTCAACAAAGTGGAAATTGGATTGAAGATCGCGAATGTTGCAGAAAAAAAAAAAAATAGTGCATCAATGCAAGCCTGCTGCAAAGTCCTCGTGGCGCCAACCCTATCACCGGAGGCCACCAACTCCAAGTGGTGATGGGGAAAGGGGTAGATGAGAGGCTATTAATGGAAAGCTGACACCTCGTTGGCTTCTCCGAGGCTACTGTTGTGGACGCCATAATTATTATTTAAAAAAAATTATTATCTGTAATAGTGTTTTTGTGTGTGTGAAAGGAGAATCTACTGCGTGTAGAAGAACGTGGAAGTGAACGCGAAAGGGTGTGTACCATTGGGCAATGGAGTGAGGTGGGAAGTAACCCTTAACACCCAATATACACAATGGGGGTAACATCATCGCCTCGGAAGGCTACTTTCCTCCCCATATATATATATATATATATATATATATATATATATATATATATATATATATATATATATATATATATATATATATATATATATATATATATATATATATATATATATATATATATATATATATATATATATATATATATATATATATTATATATATATATATATATATTATATATATATAATATATATATATATATAAATACAATTGACATAAACAAAGCCTTCGATACTGTCCGAGACATAATCTTATCCATAAAATCCTCCAATCCAACATCCCAACAATACTAAGAAATGGCTATCCAACTTCCTATCAGGAAGAACCGCCCAAATACAACAAAACGGCCATAAATCACGTACCATCAACATTAAGGAAACGGAAGTTCCGCAAGGAGCCATACTCTCCCCCACCCTATTTAACCTTTACACAGCAGACCTCCCACAACCACAAACAACTTTCACCCGCATCACCTCATACGCCGACGACATAACTATAGCCACCACTCACAAAGACCTCACCACCGCAACATCACTCACTCAAGACTACCTAACTCAACTCCAAACTTGGCTAGTCGAAAACAGGATGACAGCATCCCCAAACAAATCCTCCATAACCCTCATAACAACAGACAAACACATATCCAACACCCACCCACAAGTCCTACTAAACAACACCCCCATACCCTTCAACAAAACCCCAAAGATCCTCGGCCTAACATTTGACACTCAGCCTCACTTTCTCCAAGCACATTCAAAATACCACATCAGCCGCAAACAGAAAACTCAACATCCTCAAAACAGTGGCCAACACAGACAATAACAACATACAAACCTCAATTGCAATCTACAAACAATTTATACCGCCCCACCATCAACTACGCCTCCCCTGTCTGGCACCCTCTGCTCTCCAAACAAAACTTAACGACAACTCCAAATAACACAAAATAAAGCCCTTCGCACCATCACCGGCTGCACACGCACAACCCCTCAACAACACCTACACAACGAAACCAAGATACTACCCATAAGGAATCACCTCGAAATGATAGGCACCCAATTTTACGCAAAAACACGCCTACCCACACACCCATGTCACAATACTCTCCTCCAACCTACCCCACAAAGACTAACACAGCCTCCATCGTCCACCGGCGCCTTTTACAAACAGATCCTAAATCACATCCCCCCTCCTCCCCCCAATACCACAACAACCAAACATATACACACTCAACTAACACATTCATACATGATCAACAGACCTCCAAACAACATCCTTAACAGACCCCCCCCCGAAATAAACCCCGACTTCAACAACCTCCCAAGACACTTACAAACCTCACTTGCAAGATTGAGATGCGGGCACCACCCAAACCTACAACATTACAAACACAAATTCAAAATAAACCAGGCAGCATCTCCCACCTGTACTAGATGCGGAATGGCCCCGGAGACCGTGAAACACTTTCTATTACGACTGTCCTTCCAACTCTCGCCCCAAAATCTTCTGGGGCATCACTTCTTTGAAGGATCTCTGGACGAGACCGACTGCGGCAGGAAGCTTCATTAGCGAAGTGTGGCCGCCTCAACATGGGGTGGTCAGGGGGTGAGAAGGTAAAAAAAAAAAAAAAAAAGGTATATATATATATATATATATATATATATATAATATAATATATAATATATATATATATATATAATATATATAATATATAATATATATATATATATATATATATATATATATATATATATATATGAAATATAATAATGACACAAAAATATTTACCATCAATAAAATTAACTTTTTTTTTCTCTTTCTTTTGCTTTGAATTTTGTACATCACCTAAATTATTATTACTCTGTAGACGTGATGGGGATATAGTTTCAGATCCATTCGTAGTTTGATTAATGTTATCTAGTTTCTTCAACTTCTATTTTTTATTTTTTTTATTAAGACAAGCCCCATCCACATTATCTACATTTGAAAATTTGAATGTGATCATCATCACCTCGTTCATCAATAATTTCAAGTTTTGAATCTTTGCTGCAAGAAATATCCTTATCGTGAGAAGGAGGTTCTGGGTGAACTTCAACTTCAGCAAAAGTTGTTCTCAAAGGAGAAAAGAACTCCAATTCATTTTCTTTATCATCCATTTTTTTATTAAAGCCTGGGAATGGTTCTTTGTTGGTGGCGGACAATTCCAATGCCATTTCTAGTTCTCTCTAGAAAAAAATATAAAAGGAAGCAATAAAACAAACCATCTAATTCTATTAACAAGTAAAAGAGTATCTAAAAAAAAAAAAAAAAAAATCTATAATTATAAACGATATATATATATATATATATATATATATATATATATATATATATATATATATATATATATATATATATATATATATATATATATATATATATATATATATATATATATATATATATATATATATATATATATAATATATATTTTATTTTTCATTAATAAAACAATTTTCAAAGTAATATAAAAAAATAAACAAATAAAATTAAAAAACAATGGTTAAAAATAGTCCAAATATTCATTGCACACATGAAATGTCATTCAATACACGATTTTAATTCATCGTTTTGAAGAAATTCGTCATCATGTATACACAATTGGAAGTCGTTTTTTGGAATTTTGCTATGTCTCGACAGTCTATGTCGGGAGGAACAGCAGCTATTTTATCTCTTAAGGGCGCCAAGAGTTTGTGGTCGATGAGTATACACTCGTGAAATATTTGTCTGAAATTCAACTAGGTAACTAATACAAGAATTTTATAAGTAAAATAATAAAACCTATACCTATTGTCATTGATAAAGAAAAGGAAATTGTAAAATAACAACATCTATGATCAAGAGGATCAGATCTAAATGCATTAAAGATCTATATATTTCATATAGTTATTATCATAAATACAGTACTATAAAAGCAGTTTCATTCCAGGTTGCGGTTTCATTTGAGATGAAAATTTATATTTAAAAGCACAAACTGTGAATCCATTGTTTTGAATAACATAAAATTGTCGTTATGGTTATAAGAGTTTGAAAAAGATTATAATTTTTACAATTATTCTGTTGAAGAATTATTATAGACGATATATTGTTTTTTTTGGAGGTGCATTTTAAACCATATTCAGAGACAACATTACTTAAATTATATAAGTTTAGGGGTAACAGCAATTATTTGATATGTTAATTTTTTAAAAAATATTTTTGAATCTACAGTACTTATGCAAGATAAATTATTGGATATAAAAAATATATTTAAAAAAAAAAATCCTTGATAAATGATCATATATTGACAAATCTTGCACTTGCAGTAAAAGTTAAGTCACTGGACATTGGAAAAAATATTAAAAATAAACTATTAGATGATCATATTTTCACAGTCTTGTACTTTCATTACATGTCTATAAGCTCACACTTTCTTTCATTATTAGTGATCAAGAACTGCGCTTTAATCTTTGAGAGCAAATCAAAAATATAAATATACTGTACTTAATAATGTGATAGTTTTTTAAAATTCAAATGGAATTCTTCTATCTGATGTCGAGTTCTTATTTCACGGTTATTTAAAGAATACCCTGGGTTTCTTTGTTTTACCTTCAATACTATTATATTCAACATTTACATTTCAATGTAACTAATGGTTAAAATACAATACAAGAATTAATTGTAAATGTGTATTTGAATTTCTTTTCATGCATGATTATATGAAGAGGAACATTTAATGGCATCTGATGAAGACTACACAATTGGTTATTTTAAGTGAAAGATTTAAACCACAGGTCTCTTGATCAATTCACTATTGACTAGTATATATAAAGCTTTCTGAATTATTTAAACAAAAATCTGAAGATTAAAAAAAAAGACTGAGAATGCTACATTGTGAGACTGTTTTTGTTTAAAAAAAAAAAAAAAAAAAAAAAAAAAAAAAATATATATATATATATATATATATATATATATATATATATATATATATATATATATATATATATATATATATATATATATATATATATATATATATATATATATATATATATATATATATATATGCTTCAGAAATTGTCTGGTATAAATAAGTAATGTTAATTATGCATAAAGAGGACAAAAATTGAACTCTAAACCGAGTAAAACCAGCTCGGCATTGAATTTCATATAGAATGTACGTTTGTGTGGGAATGTAAAGAAAATTAAGATTAATAAGCAATAATTTTAAATTTATTGTAACTTTTACAACTTGAATTTGAAAACCTGAAATTTAGTTTATAATTTTCAATGTATAAATTATTAAATTTTATTCATTCAGGTTTTAATGATCATATATAAATTTGTAAATTTCTAGTCCGAACTACAATTATCCCTAATATATAGTACCTGAAATTTGCGCTCCTCAAGGGATAATCTCTGTTTTGGACTTTTATCTTTAGGGGAGTCATTGGATACTATGGTTTCTCTACTCTCCTGATCCTTTTTTGATTTCCTTTTCTTATTGGTTTCCTTTATCTTCTTGGAAGGTGGAGTGAAATCACAGAAATCATTATCTAAATTTGAAAAAAAAAAATATATAAATGTTACATTAAATTATGAGTAACCTATTATTCTCCAGATTCCACAAAAATTCCTATAACTTGTATTGGTTATATCCTATATCTTTATTAGCTTTCACTACTTACCATCACTAGAATCATTTTCTGTGACAAAATACTTGATTGGTTTTGCGGTTCTGAAATAATAAAGAAATAAATTTACTTGCCCATGGTTATTAACTTGTTTTACAAGTAAAACAAATAAACTCTTTTGTACTTTTTATATACTATTACTACATGTGAACATATTACAAATCTAGTTTGTAATATTATTATAATACCATTGTGAAATATTAATATTTAATATTAATGCTTCATAATGGTATTTTAACAATGTAATAAAACCAATTTGAAATGTTAATATATAGCTATTTATTGTTTAAAAATTATAATCATTTCAAAGTAGATTCAATTACTATTTTAAACTATGACCTGGCAATTTTCAGGACATAAAAATGTAAATTTTAACTCCCTTATAAGCAAAGATAGACCCTTAAGTAGCACAAATTTGATTCCATTTCATATTTATTTTCATAATTTTTGAAACAAACTAAAAAACAGTGCTCAAATTTTTTGTTACTTTACATTTTCCTATTTGTATTGTACAAGTTTTCCCAGGTGAATGGGGTCAAAATATAAAGTGAAATATGTAAAATAAGAAGTATCATAGTAGAAAAGTATTAAGGAAATAAAAAGTTTATTCAACAAAATTTATAACATACTGATCACTAACTCACAAAATTCAAATTCTAGAAGCAGAGCTTTGAATAGTAAAAATTATTCCAAAGTATCGATAAGTGATAAAACCTTTAATTTTTTTACTTTTTTTTATGATGCAGGTCTAATAGTTGTTGATCATCATCAAATGTACCTTAAAAATAACAAACTAAAATTATAAAAATTTCTTAATGGAATAAATTAAAAACTCAATCAACTTAAAAAAAATAGCTCTCTCAAAGTCCCCTTAAGCAGACTTTTTAACACTGAATGTCCCCATTACAAATCTTTATATAACAGAAGTATTCACAAAAATGTTTAGTCTAATTATTTGAAGTTATCAAGTAACACCATTAACAATAAATCTATAAGGTACATTAGAGCAACAATATACAAATTTCTCTTTAGCAGCCAAAAGGAAACTTCTTAGAAATCAGGAAATATGTTTACAATCTATATCTTTACCACTCAATATTCTTACAAACCTACATGATTAAATATCAAAATAATAAGAGCACAATTTCCAATATGCAAGTACTGTAATTATTTACCATTAGTATCTCTATGCAAATTGTAATAAAATTTCCAAAATTACTCAAATTATATCAAAGAGTTGTGAAAAAAAAAAAAAATACCATCTATAAATATACTAAATGAAAAACTTGATTTATATTTTCAAATATTTAAAAAAAAAAATTGGGTAAAACTTCCAAAATGCTAATTCAAATTATATTTACAATTACTGATATCAGTACCATTAAAAGTGATAACATATTAAGCCCAATTTTAAAAATATCTAGTAATAACAGCATGAAATATTGATACCTTAAAATCGATCATTTTTGTAATGTCATTCTCTACTTATAGCTACAAGGCATAGGCATAGAGTTGTTAAAAAACGTGTTTTTTTTAAACTCGTTTTTTATTGCATTGTTTTTTTTGTTTTTTATTGTTTTTTATTTTTTTTTGTTTTTTTTTAATTTCTTTAAATTTTATCATACTATTCTACTAAATACTAATTATTTACCTTGTTTATTATCAGAAACAGGTGTTACAGGATAATAATTAATTATATATTAAGTTATATACATTAAATACTGTAAAATTTGAAATAAATTTGAAATTTTTTTTTGACAATGGCTGGAAGAAAACAAACACCTGTCTATTCTTTATTTTCCATTAAGGAAAATCAATCATATAAAGGTAAAAGAGCACTCTGCAGATTGTGCTTCACTGAGGTAGCCAATAATGGATCAAGGAAAGAACAACATATACTGAATTGCAAAAAATGCAGTGATGACATAAAGATGAAATACTTGGGAAATCAGAAAGAGAGTAAGAGTACAACAAAATCAAGAAAAAGGAAGCAAAGTTATAACAAAGTTCTCTCTTCTTAATGTTTTGCTCTTGCATGCTTAATTTATATAAAACTCTTCCTTTTCAATAGCAATGCTTCTTGCCTTTCCAGATGGGGTCATATATAGAGTGCTTGAACAGCCTCCTGTTAAATAAACAGCCATTAAGATCGTTGGCTATTGATGATGACCCATTAGTTTCCAAAGTTTTGACCAAACCTAGGGTAACAAAGCTCTTAAATGAAGTTTTTTTTTGGGAGAAAGTAGAAGGCTTCCAGCGCTTATTCTTGCCAATCGCCAAGACCATAAAGACTGTGGAAGGAGATGAGCCTCATTTGTCATCAGTAATTCAATTCTTAAATAGTATACTTGAAGAAGTTGAAAATACATCAATAGTGACCCCTCTTTTCAAGAAAGAAGAGGCAGATTTTGTGGATATTGTAAAGAAGAGAAGGTCATTCTGCATTACAAGCAATATACACTTGGCAGCAAACTTGCTTGATCCTCGATACAGAGGAAAAGATCTGTCACCAACAGAAAATGTAAGCATTCTGTAATTTCTATTCAAGCACATACCACCACATATCAACCTTTTTCATACAATTTTTAAATATTTTTTATAAAATTATATATATATATATATATATATATATATATATATATATATATATATATATATATATATAATATATATATATATATATATATATATATATATATATATATATATATATATACGGTATATATACAGTATATAATATATATATATATATATATATATATATATATATATATATATATATTATATATATATATATATATATATATATATATATATATATATATATATATATCTTTATTTAAAAAAATGCATATAAATACAATACAATATACAAGCAAATTAAAACAATATTTCATAATTTTTCTTCAGGTTCAAGCATTTCAGAAGGTCTACAATTTGAGCAGGGAAATGTTAGATGTGGATGAAAATAAGGTAATGGCAGAATTGGCAAATTTTTCCAGTCAGAGGGGCTTCACTTTCAAACAATGTTTCATCAACAGCATGGTGGAATTGGTTTGTGCAAGCATTGTGAGATATCAAAAGTAGCCTCCCGAATTCTATACCTTCCTGCTATTTCAGCTGCATGTGAGAGAAGTTTCTCAGCACAGGCAAATATCCATTCAAAAAAAAGAAACAGGCTCACAAATGAACATGCAGAAAAACTATTATTTGTAAGTCATAACCTGAAATTGACAGAGACGGAGCAACCAGAGTTTTCCGGTAACTGTTCTCAAATTAATGTAGAAGTTGGTAGTGGTCAAACTAGTAATCAAATTCATCACACTGAAACCACATACACTATCGGCCAGAGTTCTCAGCCAGGTAGCTCAGGTTTCTCTGTAAGGACATTGAAGTCTGATAAAACCAAATCTAAAGACACCTCTGTCCATAGCTTTGAGTCAGAGTCTGACTCCTCTTCCTCAAATATAGCATATGAAGGATGAGGAATCAGATTTATCAGTAGAGGCCATGATTGGAAATAGGTCTGAGGATTCAGATGCAGAAGCAGTAGAACAGGAATTTAATGAGGCCCTTGATGGTTCTTTAGAAATTTGGTAACTTTAGTTGGGCCTTAACATACTAGTTACTAGTTACAATTTTCTTTATTTTTGTAAGTAAATAGGATATACATTGTAGTCATATGACTCATTTCTCATATGATCATTTTCATTTCATGTAAATCCTTCAGTTTTTACTCCTGGTAAGGTAAGGAGTGTAATATTGAATAAACTTGGCATATTTTTTTTTTTTAGTTTTTTCATTTTTATTTCTAATGTAGCTACGGTACTTATTTTTACAGTATAATTAAATAGGTAAATACTGTTTACAATTCTTTATTAGTTAAGAAATTTGATAAAATAAAGAAAAATAACATTAAAAACAAAAAAAACAAAAAAAACAAGAAAATCAGTTGTTTTTTATTCATCATGTTTTTTTTAAAAAAAAAAAAAAACACGTTTTTTTTAAATAAAAAACCATCGTTTTTTATTCACTTACAACTCTACATAGGCATGTTCAGTGAGTTGGCATAATTATATCATTTTATAGCAGGATTTTTAGTACTTTAACTATTTTTAAATTTTTTGAATTTGATTTTCTGACCCATATTTGTTTTTCAATATACTTTACATTTCCAGTTTATTTTTTGAATAACATCTAAATACCAGGTCAGAGACAAACCCTGCATAATAACCTTTACATATTTACTCATGAGCCCTTTATATATATATATATATATATATATATATATATATATATATATATATATATATATATATATATATATATATATATATATATATATATATATTATTTTTTTTTACATTTTTTTCATATTTTAAGTTAAACCACACTAAATAAAACTAATATTACTAACCCTAATATAATACCTTAAACTGTAATAAAATCCTACCTCTTACTTCTGGAAAGTGACATGATAAGGGGAAAAAGGAAAAATCAATCCTATAATCAAATTTGAAGACCTTCAAGATAAAGAAGACTAATGAAACACAATGGAATATCTATCATTCGCATCAGGATTTCTGAAAAAAATGGGTAACTGTTTAGTTCATAGTTGAAAATGAAATATCTTTAAACTATAATGTCTACAAACACATTAAATAAAAATCAGTTAAGGAGGGTTTAATTGAAGCCCAATAGACAAACAAAAAAATAAACACCCCTAAAAAAATAAATACATGGCAAACAAACCTATATTTAAGGGGGATCAAGCCCCATATTCCCCTAACTCTTGAGTAGTGATAAAATAAAAATTATTCACATTTTTTTTTTTTTTTGGTCTATCCAGGTTTCATTGGGACCTCCTTAATTGAGTTTTGCTTAATTTATTTTCGTGGGTGTTTAAATTATAGTTTCAAAGATATTAATTTCCTACCATGAATTAAACAATTACCAAAAAATTAATAAATTTAATAATGGGCCATACTTTTAAATTAAAAAAAAAAAAAATATAATATATATATATATATATATATATATATATATATATATATATATATATATATATATATATATATATATATATATATATATATATATATATATATATATATATATATATATATATATATATATATATATATATGCCACAAGTTACTGCAATTTGGAAGCCTAGTATAATTTGTTGTCATTTTTAATCAACACAAGTATTAGAAACTATATATTTATTTGATTGATGTGGAGAAAATAAAATTACATGACACATTAAGATTTTACTTTTTATAACAAAACTTTGTTTCAAATTTTCTTCAGAAATCAAAAAAATTAATTTTCCCGGCATATCGAAACATTTGCACACAATATAAACTTATATACAGTGGGTCAGATGGATAGGAAGATTCGTAGACAAAACTGGGATAAGCCATTTTACATTTGAAAAATTCAAACTTAAACGACTTTTTTTTTTTCTAATAAAAGTAATGCCAATATGCTTACCTCACAAGCCTACAGCCATTACTATTATTACTTTTTTTAAGCAGCAGAACTGTAAACAAATATTTGATTGTTTATTAAGAATTTCACGTATGTCAACTCTTTTCTAATTGGGAGAAATACTACTCGTCCTATAAAAAAAAAAAAAAAAAAATTATCACGTCAAAAAAAAAAAAAAAAAAAAAATTTTTTTTTTTAAATAAATACAATCTTTTTCCTGTAAAACTTTTTAAGAAAATTAATAAAATTAAATATAAAAATATTTGCGATTTCTTCAGAGAAAGGAGGAGAAGAGAGAATGTGCTCTATTTTGGAGTTTAAATAGTCGAAGAATTTAGTATAGTCAGTAGAATTAGGAGATAAATAAACAGAACAAATGAATGTAGTCGTAGAATGGAAAGAGAGCCTAAGCCATAAGGTGGAAAATTCGGAAGACTCCAAACTAGAAACACGAGAACAAACGACGTCGTAGCACACGTTTGCACAACAACTGCCTTTAGCTGAAATTTGAGAATAGAGACAGTAGGAAGAAATAGAATAGGATTTGATTTCAGAGCCATCAGACATTTGAGTTACGGTCACGAACAAGAGGTGAGGTTTAGAAAAAGAGAGGCGATGTTCAACAAATTGGAAATTGGTGTAGACCGAGAATGTTTCATAAATTAATAAAAAAAAATAGACCGTGCACCAGGACAAGTCGGCTGTAGAGTCCTGGTGGCACCAACCCCATCATCAGAGGCCACCAACTTCCAAGTGGTGACGGGGAAGGGGTGGAACATAGGAACATAGGAACATAGGAAAAATAGAGACAGTTAGAAGCCACAAGGGCCTATCGAGACTGTCCCAGTCCAAACAAATATTAACTATCAATACTAATACATGCACAAAGACTAGGTCTGTCCTATCCCTAGTTATCAGTTTACTCATGCAAAGATAAAAAGTAACACCAAGGCCAGTTTTACATGCAATATTCAATGAACCATCACCCTCTACAAAAAAATAAACTAACAATTAGGCTTGGTCATAGGTTGATCTAAAAATACAAATATACCCACCAATTTGGCTTAGTCAAGTTATTCTATATAATACCTAAACTATCCATATATCTATCTAGCCCCTTTTTAAATTTGACAAGAGAATCACAATCAACAATCTCTTGTGGCAAGTCATTCCAAAAATTAACAACTCTATTACTGAAAGAGTACTTTCTCAGATCGAGATGGCATGGCTTCTTTTTAATTTTCTTATCATGTCCTCTAGTTACTCTTCCTTGGTCCACTATAAAGTATTTTTCAATCTCTGTATTACTGCCAGATGCAAATATTTTGTAAACTTGTATCATATCCCCTCTGAGAAATCTCCTTTCAACCGAGAACATTCCTAACTCTTTCAACCTCTCTTCATAGCTCTTATTTTCAAAGCCAGAAATCATCCTTGTTGCTCTACGTTGGACTCTCTCCAGCATATCTATGTCTCTTTCTTAAATGAGGAGCCCAAACCTGTGCACAATACTCTAATGCTGGCCTAACATAGCTATTATATAGCTTGCTTATAACCTCTTTGCTCTTGTAAACTACATTGCGATTAATTATACCTAACATCTTATTTGCTCTATTCCTTGCTTCCAAACATTGATCACCCACCTTCAGATTACTGCTAATAATCACACCTAAATCCTTTTCATGCTCCACAGTCTCAAGCCACTCCCCATTCATTTCATAATTAAATCTTTCATTTGAGTAACCTACATGAAGAACTTTACATTTTTTACTATTAAAGTTCATTTGCCACCTCTCTGCCCAACCAAGAAGTCTATCTAGATCACTTTGAAGCTTTATGCATCCATCATTATTCCTTACTGAGGTAACCACTTTGGTATCATCAGCAAACTTAGAAACCTTACATTTAAGGCCTTTGTCTAAATCATTTATATAAATAAGAAACAAAAGTGGTCCCAGCACAGAACCCTGTGGGACCCCACTCTTCACCGTTTCCCATAATGACTTATTTCCATTAAGTAATACACACTGCCTTCTGTTCTTTAACCACTCTTTAATCCAATTGTGTACCATACCATTTATACCACACTGTGACAACTTTTGCATCAACCTAACATGGGGTACCTTATCAAAAGCTTTGCTAAAGTCTAAATATATAACATCAACTGGATCACCCCTGTCTATGCATTCAGTAATATATTCCATAAATTCTAGTAGATTTGTCTGACATGATCTACCCTTTCTAAAGCCATGCTGGGAGTTATATAGTATCTTGTTATCATCTAAATGCTTCTCTATATGACTTTTCAGTAACTTTTCCAAAATTTTCACGACAAGAGATGTTAAACTAACTGGCCTATAGTTCCCTAAATCTTCCTTACTACCTTTTTTAAAAATGGGCACCACATATGCCGTTTATATATGGGTGGATGAGGGAATATTTTTGAAACCGCCCCCCGGGGCTTCTCCGCGGCTACTGTTGTTGACGCCATCATTAAAAAGTGTGTGTGTGTCTATAATAGTGTTTTATCTGTTTGAAGGAGAACCTACTCCGTGTAGAAATAGATAGAGATGAGAGCGAACCATTGGGCGCCGGGATGACGAGATGAGAAGTACCCTAAAAATCCCATATACCCAATGGGGAGTAATCTCATCACCTCGGGAGCGCTACTTCCCTCTCCCGTGTATGTATATATATATATATATATATATATATATATATATATATATATATATATATATATATATATATATATAATATATATATATATATATATATATATATATATATATATTATATATATATATATACTTTTACAATATTACCATAATACTGATATGGTATATGCTACATTATTATTTATGTTAACGATACTTGTGTTATAATTTTTTTTTATTTATTTATTTTGAATTGCTCGTCTTAAGATTTAAATTTTCATAATCCAACTTGCAATTTATGAGGCTTCAAAGTGTTTCTATTTTTCTTATATCCTTGTATATCATTTAGCTGCTATTTTTGACTATAATATTCCTATGTCCGTGACTATGTTCAAATGTGAAACGCAAACTTTATGCTTGGCTGCGATTCTATAGCTAGACTTTTCAATTTCTCATTTTGGAACATAGTCACGGACATAGGAATATTATAGTCAAAAATCGCACTAAATGATATACAAGGATATAAGAAAAATAGAAACACTTGAAGCCTCAAATTCAAGTTGATATAAAATTTAAATCTTAAGGCGACAATTCAAAATAAATAAATAAAAAAAAATTATAACACAAGTATCGTTAACATAAATAATAATGTAGCATATACCATATCAGTATTTGGTAAATTAAAATATTATATATATATATATATAATATATATATATATATATATATATATATAATATATATATATATATATATATATATATATATATATATATACATACACGGGAGGGAAGTAGCGTTCCCGAGGTGTGAGATTACTCCCCATTGGTATATGGATTTTTAGGACTTCTCATCTCGTCATCCCGGCGCCCAATGGTTCGCTCTCATCTCTATCTATTTCTACACGGAGTAGGTTCTCCTTGCAACATAAAACACTATTACAGACACACACCTTTTTTTAATGTGGCGTCAACAACAGTAGAGAAGCCCCGGCGGCGGTTTCAAAAAAATTCCTCATCCACCCATATATAAACGCATATATGTGGTGCCCATTTTTAAAAAAGGTAGTAAGGAAGATTTAGGAACTATAGGCCAGTTAGTTAACATCTCTGGTTGTGAAAATTTTGGAAAAGTTACTGAAAAGTCATAAGAGAAGCATTTAGATGATAACAAGATACTATATAACTCCCAGCATGGCTTTAGAAAGGGTAGATCATGTCAGACAAATCTACTAGAATTTATGGAATATATTACTGAATGCATAGACAGGGGTGATCCAGTTGATGTTATATATTTAGACTTTAGCAAAGCTTTTGATAAGGTACCCCATGTTAGGTTGATGCAAAAGTTGTCACAGTGTGGTATATAAATTGGATTAAAAGTGGTAAAGAACAGAAGGCAGTGTGTATTACTTAATGGAAATAAGTCATTTGGGAAACGGTGAAGAGTGGGGTCCCACAGGGTTCTGTGCTGGGACCACTTTTGTTTCTTATTTATATAAATGATTTAGACAAAGGCCTTAAATGTAAGGTTTCTAAGTTTGCTGATGACACCAAAGTGGTTACCTCAGTAAGGAATAATGATGGATGCATAAAGCTTCAAAGTGATCTAGATAGACTTCTTGGTTGGGCAGAGAGGTGGCAAATGAACTTTAATAGTAAAAAATGTAAAGTTCTTCATGTAGGTTACTCAAATGAAAGATAATTATGAAATGAATGGGGAGTGGCTGAGACTGTGGACCAAGAAAGGATTAGGTGTGATTATTAGCAGTAATCTGAAGGTGGGTGATCAATGTTTGGAAGCAAGGAATAGAGCAAATAAGATGTTAGGTATAATTAATCGCAATGTAGTTTACAAGAGCAAAGAGGTTATAAGCAAGCTATACAATAGCTATGTTAGGCCAGCATAGAGTATTGTGCACAGGTTTTGGCTCCTCATTAAGAAAACATAGATATGCTGGAGAGAGTCCAACGTAGAGCAACAAGGATGATTTCTGGCTTTGAAAATAAGAGCTATGAAGAGAGTTGAAAGAGTTAGGAATGTTCTCGGTTGAAAGGAGATTTCTCAGAGGGATATGATACAAGTTTACAAAATATTTGCATCTGCCAGTAATACAGAGATTGAAAAATACTTTATAGTGGACCAAGGAAGAGTAACTAGAGGACATGATAAGAAAATTAAAAAGAAGCCATGCCATCTCGATCTGAAGAAAGTACTCTTTCAGTAATAGAGTTGTTAATTTTTGGAATGACTTGCCACAAGAGATTGTTGATTGTGATTCTCTTGTCAAATTTAAAAAGGGGCTAGATAGATATATGGATAGTTTAGGTATTATATAGAATAACTTGACTAAGCCAAATTGGTGGGTATATTTGATTTTTAGATCAACCTATGACCAAGCCTAATTGGCAGTTTATTTTTTTGTAGTGGGTGATGGTTCATTGAATATTGCATGTAAAACTGGCTTGGTGTTACTTTTTATCTTGCATGAGTAAACTGATAACTAGGGATAGGACAGACCTAGTCTTTGTGCATGTATTAGTATTGATAGTTAATATTTGTTTGGACTGGGACAGTCTCGATAGGCCCTTGTGGCTTCTAACTGTCTCTATTTTTCCTATGTTCCTATGTTCCTATGTTCCACCCCTTCCCCGTCACCACTTGGAAGTTGGTGGCCTCTGATGATGGGGTTGGTGCCACCAAGACTCTACAGCTGACTTGTCCTGGTGCACGGTCTATTTTTTTTCATTAATTTATGAAACATTCTCGGTCTACACCAATTTCCAATTTGTTGAACATCGCCTCTCTTTTTCTAAACCTCACCTCTTGTTCGTGACCGTAACTCAGATGTCTGATGGCTCTGATATCAAATCCTATTATATTTCTTCCTACTGTCTCTATTCTCAAATTTCAGCTAAAGGCAGTTGTTGTGCATACGTGTGCTACGACGTCGTTTGTTCTCGTGTCTCTAATTTGGAGTCTTTCGAATTTTCCACCTTATGGCTTAGGCTCTCTTTCCATTCTACGACTACATTCGTTTGTTCTGTTTATTTATCTTCTAATTCTACTGACTATACTAAATTCTTCGACTATTTAAACTCCAAAATAGAGCACATTCTCTCTTCTCCTCCTTTCTCTGAAATCAAATCTCTGAAATCGCAAATATTTTTATATTTATTTTTTATTAATTTTCTTAAAAAGTTTTACAGGAAAAAATGAAAAAAAAAAAAAAAAAAAAAAAAAAAAAAAAAAAATTTTTTTTTTTTTTTTTTTTTTTTTTATTGTAGTATTTCTCCCAATTAAAAATTTGTAGTTTTATTCTATTGTAATTCATAATAAACAATCAAATATTTGTTTACAGTTCTGCTGCTTAAAAAAAGAGTAATGGCTGTAGGCTTGTGAGGTAAGCATATTGGCTTTACTTTTATTAGAAAAAAAAAAAGTCGTTTAAATTCAAATGTAAAATGGCTTATCCCAGTTTTGTCTATGAATCTTCCTATCCATCTGACCCACTGTATATAAGTTTATATTGTGTGCAAATGTTTCGATATGCCGGGAAAATTAATTTTTTTGATTTCTGAAGAAAATTTGAAACAAAGTTTTGTTATATAAAGAAAAATCTTAATGTGTCATGTAATTTTATTTTCTCCACATCAATCAAATAAATATATAGTTTCTAATACTTGTGTTGATTAAAAATGACAACAAATTATACTAGGCTTCCAAATTGCAGTAACTTGTGGCATATATATATATATATATATATATATATATATATATATATATATATATATATATATATATATATATATATATATATATATATATATATATATATATATATATATATATATATATATAATATATATATTGTGGCTTAAAATAAAAGTATGGCCCATTATTAAATTTATTAATTTTTTGGTAATTGTTTAATTCATGGTAGGAAATTAATATCTTTGAAACTATAATTTAAACACCCACGAAAATAAATTAAGCAAAACTCAATTAAGGAGGTCCCAATGAAACCTGGTAGACCAAAAAAAAAAAAAAAATATGAATAATTTTTATTTTATCACTACTCAAGGGTTAGGGGAATATGGGGCTTGATCCCCCTTAAATATAGGTTTGTTTGCCATGTATTTATTTTTTTGGGGTGTTTATTTTTTTGTTTGTCTATTGGGCTTCAATTAAACCCTCCTTAACTGATTTTTATTTAATGTGTTTGTAGACATTATAGTTTAAAGATATTCATTTTCAACTATGAACTAAACAGTTACCCATTTTTTTCAGAAATCTGATG
Organism: Armadillidium nasatum; assembly: GCA_009176605.1. Lineage (NCBI taxonomy): Eukaryota > Metazoa > Arthropoda > Malacostraca > Isopoda > Armadillidiidae > Armadillidium > Armadillidium nasatum. Next base: position 198,252 of record SEYY01010500.1, read on the forward strand.
CTAATGATAGATATTCCATTGTGTTTCATTAGTCTTCTTTATCTTGAAGGTCTTCAAATTTGATTATAGGATTGATTTTTCCTTTTTCCCCTTATCATGTCACTTTCCAGAAGTAAGAGGTAGGATTTTATTACAGTTTAAGGTATTATATTAGGGTTAGTAATATTAGTTTTATTAGTGTGGTTAACTTAAATATGAAAAAAAATGTAAAAATAATATATATATATATATATATATATATATATATATATATATATATATATATATATATATATATATATATATATATATATAATATATATATATATAAAGGGCTCATGAGTAAATATGTAAAGGTTATTATGCAGGGTTTGTCTCTGACCTGGTATTTAGATGTTATTCAAAAAATAAACTGGAAATGTAAAGTATATTGAAAAAATAAAAATGGGTCAGAAAATCAAATTCAAAAAATTTAAAAATAGTTAAAGTACTAAAAATCCTGCTATAAAATGATATAATTATGCCAACTCACTGAACATGCCTATGTAGAGTTGTAAGTGAATAAAAAACGATGGTTTTTTATTTAAAAAAAACGTGTTTTTTTTAAAAAAAACATGATGAATAAAAAACAACTGATTTTTTGTTTTTTTGTTTTTTTTGTTTTAATGTTATTTTTCTTTATTTTATCAAATTTCTTAACTAATAAAGAATTGTAAACAGTATTTACCTATTTAATTATACTGTAAAAAATAAGTACCGTAGCTACATTAGAAATAAAAATGAAAAAACTAAAAAAAAAAAATATGCCAAGTTTATTCAATATTACACTCCTTACCTTACCAGGAGTAAAAACTGAAGGATTTACATGAAATGAAAATGATCATATGAGAAATGAGTCATATGACTACAATGTATATCCTATTTACTTACAAAAATAAAGAAAATTGTAACTAGTAACTAGTATGTTAAGGCCCAACTACAGTTACCAAATTTCTAAAGAACCATCAAGGGCCTCATTAAATTCCTGTTCTACTGCTTCTGCATCTGAATCCTCAGACCTATTTCCAATCATGGCCTCTACTGATAAATCTGATTCCTCATCCTTCATATGGTATATTTGAGGAAGAGGAGTCAGACTCTGACTCAAAGCTATGGACAGAGGTGTCTTTAGATTTGGTTTTATCAGACTTCAATGTCCTTACAGAGAAACCTGAGCTACCTGGCTGAGAACTCTGGCCGATAGTGTATGTGGTTTCAGTGTGATGAATTTGATTACTAGTTTGACCACTACCAACTTCTACATTAATTTGAGAACAGTTACCGGAATACTCTGGTTGCTCCGTCTCTGTCAATTTCAGGTTATGACTTACAAATAATAGTTTTTCTGCATGTTCATTTGTGAGCCTGTTTCTTTTTTTTGAATGGATATTTGCCTGTGCTGAGAAACTTCTCTCACATGCAGCTGAAATAGCAGGAAGGTTTAGAATTCGGGAGGCTACTTTTGATATCTCACAATGCTTGCACAAACCAATTCACCATGCTGTTGATGAAACATTGTTGGAAAGTGAAGCCCCTCTGACTGTAAAAATTTGCCAATTCTGCCATTACCTTATTTTCATCCACATCTAACGTTTCCCTACTCAAATTGTAGACCTTCTGAAATGCTTGAACCTGAAGAAAAATTATGAAATATTGTTTTAATTTGCTTGTATATTGTATTGTATTTATATGCATTTTTTTAAATAAAAGTATAATATTATATATATATATATATATATATATATATATATATATATATATATATATATATATATATATATATATAATATAATATATATTATATATGTATATATACCGTATATATATATATATATATATATATATATATATATATATATATATATATATATATATATATATATATATATATATAATATATATATATATATATATATATATTTTATAAAAAATATTTAAAAATTGTATGAAAAAGGTTGATATGTGGTGGTATGTGCTTGAATAGAAATTACAGAATGCTTACATTTTCTGTTGGTGAGAGATCTTTCCCTCTGTATCGAGGATCAAGCAAGTTTGCTGCCAAGTGTATATTGCTTGTAATGCAGAATGACCTTCTCTTCTTTACAATATCCACAAAATCTGCCTCTTCTTTCTTGAAAAGAGGGGTCACTATTGATGTATTTTCAACTTCTTCAAGTATACTATTTAAGAATTGAATTACTGATGACAAATGAGGCTCATCTCCTTCCACAGTCTTTATGGTCTTGGCGATTGGCAAGAATAAGCGCTGGAAGCCTTCTACTTTCTCCCAAAAAAAAAACTTCATTTAAGAGCTTTGTTACCCTAGGTTTGGTCAAAACTTTGGAAACTAATGGGTCATCATCAATAGCCAACGATCTTAATGGCTGTTTATTTAACAGGAGGCTGTTCAAGCACTCTATATATGACCCCATCTAGAAAGGCAAGAAGCATTGCTATTGAAAAGGAAGAGTTTTATATAAATTAAGCATGCAAGAGCAAAACATTAAGAAGAGAGAACTTTGTTATAACTTTGCTTCCTTTTTCTTGATTTTGTTGTACTCTTACTCTCCTTCTGATTTCCCAAGTATTTCATCTTTATGTCATCACTGCATTTTTTGCAATTAGTATATGTTGTTCTTTCCTTGATCCATTATTGGATACCTCAGTGAAGCACAATCTGCAGAGTGCTCTTTTACCTTCATATGATTGATTTTCCTTAATGGAAAATAAAGAATAGACAGGTGTTTGTTTTCTTCCAGCCATTGTCAAAAAAAATTTTCAAATTTATTTCAAATTTTACAGTATTTAATGTATATAACTTAATATATAATTAATTATTATCCTGTAACACCTGTTTCTGATAATAAACAAGGTAAATAATTAGTATTTAGTAGAATAGTATGATAAAATTTAAAGAAATTTAAAAAAAAACAAAAAAAACGAATAAAAAACAATAAAAAACAAAAAAAACGATGCAATAAAAAACGAGTTTAAAAAAAACACGTTTTTTAACAACTCTATGCCTATGCCTTGTAGCAATATAAGTAGAGAATGACATTACAAAAATGATCGATTTTAAGGTATCAATATTTCATGCTGTTATTACTAGATATTTTTAAAATTGGGCTTAATATGTTATCACTTTTAATGGTACTGATATCAGTAATTGTAAATATAATTTGAATTAGCATTTTGGAAGTTTTACCCAATTTTTTTTTTTTAAATATTTGAAAATATAAATCAAGTTTTTCATTTAGTATATTTATAGATGGTATTTTTTGTTTTTTTCATAACTCTTTATACATAATTTGAGTAATTTTTGAAATTTTATTACAATTTGCATAGAGATACTAATGGTAAATGGTAAATAATTACAGTACTTGCATATTGGAAATTGTGCTCTTATTATTTTGATATTTAATCATGTAGGTTTGTAAGAATATTGAGTGGTAAAGATATAGATTGTAAACATATTTCCTGATTTCTAAGAAGTTTCCTTTTGGCTGCTAAAGAGAAATTTGTATATTGTTGCTCTAATGTACCTTATAGATTTATTGTTAATGGTGTTACTTGATAACTTCAAATAATTAGACTAAACATTTTTGTGAATACTGTTATATAAAGATTTGTAATGGGGACATTCAGTGTTAAAAAGTCTGCTTAAGGGGACTTTGAGAGAGCTATTTTTTTTAAGTTGATTGAGTTTTTAATTTATTCCATTAAGAAATTTTTATAATTTTAGTTTGTTACTTTTACGGTACATTTGATGATGATCAACAACTATTAGACCTGCATCATAAAAAAAAGTAAAAAAATTAAATGTTTTATCACTTATCAATACTTTGGAATATTTTTTACTATTCATAGCTCTGCTTCTAGAATTTGAATTTTGTGAGTTAGTGATCAGTATGTTATAAATTTTGTTGAATAAACTTTTTATTTCCTTAATACTTTTCTACTATGATACTTCTTATTTTACATATTTCACTTTATATTTTGACCCCATTCACCTGGGAAAACTTGTACAATACAAATAGGAAAATGTAAAGTAACAAAAAATTTGAGCACTGTTTTTTAGTTTGTTTCAAAAATTATGAAAATAAATATGAAATGGAATCAAATTTGTGCTACTTAAGGGTCTATCTTTGCTTATAAGGGAGTTAAAATTTACATTTTTATGTCCTGAAAATTGCCAGGTCATAGTTTAAAATAGTAATTGAATCTACTTTGAAATGATTATAATTTTTAAACAATAAATAGCTATATATTAACATTTCAAATTGGTTTTATTACATTGTTAAAATACCATTATGAAGCATTAATATTTAAATATTAATATTTCACAATGGTATTATAATAATATTACAAACTAGATTTGTAATATGTTCACATGTAGTAATAGTATATAAAAAGTACAAAAGAGTTTATTTGTTTTACTTGTAAAACAAGTTAATAACCATGGGCAAGTAAATTTATTTCTTTATTATTTCAGAACCGCAAAACCAATCAAGTATTTTGTCACAGAAAATGATTCTAGTGATGGTAAGTAGTGAAAGCTAATAAAGATATAGGATATAACCAATACAAGTTATAGGAATTTTTGTGGAATCTGGAGAATAATAGGTTACTCAATTTAATGTAACATTTATATATTTTTTTTTTTCCAATTTAGATAATGATTTCTGTGATTTCACTCCACCTTCCAAGAAGATAAAGGAAACCAATAAGAAAAGGAAATCAAAAAAGGATCAGGAGAGTAGAGAAACCATAGTATCCAATGACTCCCCTAAAGATAAAAGTCCAAAACAGAGATTATCCCTTGAGGAACGCAAATTTCAGGTACTATATATTAGGGATAATTGTAGTTCAGACTAGAAATTTACAAATTCATATATGATCATTAAAACCTGAATGAATAAAATTTAATAATTTATACATTGAAAATTATAAACTAAATTTCAGGTTTTCAAATTCAAGTTGTAAAAGTTACAATAAATTTAAAATTATTGCTTATTAATCTTAATTTTCTTTACATTCCCACACAAACGTACATTCTATATGAAATTCAATGCCGAGCTGGTTTTACTCGGTTTAGAGTTCAATTTTTGTCCTCTTTATGCATAATTAACATTACTTATTTATACCAGACAATTTCTGAAGCATATATATATATATATATATATATATATATATATATATATATATATATATATATATATATATATATATATATATATATATATATATATATATATATATATATATATATATATATATATATATATATATATATATATATATATATATATTATATATATTTTTATTTTTTTTTTTTTTTTTAAACAAAAAACAGTCTCACAATGTAGCATTCTCAGTCTTTTTTTTTAATCTTCAGATTTTTGTTTAAATAATTCAGAAAGCTTTATATATACTAGTCAATAGTGAATTGATCAAGAGACCGGTGGTTTAAATCTTTCACTTAAAATAACCAATTGTGTGGTCTTCATCAGATGCCATTAAATGTTCCTTCTCATATAACCATGCATGAAAAGAAATCCAAATACACATTTACAATTAATTCTTGTATTGTATTTTAACCAGTAGTTACCTTGAAATGTAAATGTTGAATATAAGAGTATTGAAGGTAAAACAAAGAAACCGAGGGTATTCTTTAAATAACCGTGAAATAAGAACTCAACATCAGATAGAAGAATTCCATTTGAATTTTATAATACTATCACATTATTAAGTACAGTATATTTATATTTTTGATTTGCTCTCAAAGATTAAATCGCAGTTCTTGATCACTAATAATGAAAGAAAGTGTGAGCTTATAGACATGTAATGCAAGTACAAGACTGTGAAAATATGATCATCTAATAGTTTATTTTTAATATTTTTTCCAATGTCCAGTGACTTAGATTTTACTGCAAGTGCAAGATTTGTCAATATATGATCATTTATCAGGATTTTTTTTTTAAATATATTTTTATATCCAATAATTTATCTTGCATAAGTACTGTAGATTCAAAATATTTTTTAAAAAATTAACATATCAAATAATTGCTGTTACCCCTAAACTTATATAATTTAAGTAATGTTGTCTCTGAATATGGTTTAAAATGCACCTCCAAAAAAAACAATATATCGTCTATAATAATTCTTCAACAGAATAATTGTAAAAATTATAATCTTTTTCAAACTCTTATAACCATAACGACAATTTTATGTTATTCAAAACAATGGATTCACAGTTTGTGCTTTTAAATATAAATTTTCATCTCAAATGAAACCGCAACCTGGAATGAAACTGCTTTTATAGTACTGTATTTATGATAATAACTATATGAAATATATAGATCTTTAATGCATTTAGATCTGATCCTCTTGATCATAGATGTTGTTATTTTACAATTTCCTTTTCTTTATCAATGACAATAGGTATAGGTTTTATTATTTTACTTATAAAATTCTTGTATTAGTTACCTAGTTGAATTTCAGACAAATATTTCACGAGTGTATACTCATCGACCACAAACTCTTGGCGCCCTTAAGAGATAAAATAGCTGCTGTTCCTCCCGACATAGACTGTCGAGACATAGCAAAATTCCAAAAAACGACTTCCAATTGTGTATACATGATGACGAATTTCTTCAAAACGATGAATTAAAATCGTGTATTGAATGACATTTCATGTGTGCAATGAATATTTGGACTATTTTTAACCATTG
>SEYY01010501.1:2500-12796 GCA_009176605.1 Armadillidium nasatum
TGAAATTATAATAACAATATTTTAATAAATTAAAATAGTTACTGCTCCCACAAATTAAAGATTCCGGGATAGATTTTGGGTGTGCAAGTTGGAAGTTTAAGAATGAGAGCTACTACAAATTAGCATACTTACCTGGCACAGGGGACACCATGATCAAGAAGGTGGTTCCCCCAAGGAGAGGCTCACCATTGCACTTCGGTGTCGCTGACCCTTGCGATTACCCCAAATGCGGGTAACTCGAGTGTGTAATTTTTGTTAGCGGGGGACTGCGTTCGCGCTTTCCCCTTTAATTTACTCCTAATAAGAATTTCATTTTCCTCTAATTTATGTTTTAGGACCTTTCTGCGTTCAATAAATCATATCCAAAAGGAAAGCGTAAATCTAGGAAATGCTAAGATAATATAATCAAAAATGCTTACAATAGTTTAGATAAGCTTTCGTTACGCGTAATAATTTTTTAAATTTACTTTTCTCGAACCTAGTTTTTAAGCAAAAGTAATAAATTTAGTAGCAACTTTAACATAATAAAGAATTTAATTAAAAAATTACTAGTGGACCAATCATGTATTTAACTTTTCCACTCAAGTCATCTTATTTTTGAAATGTAGTGTTAAAATTTGGAAAAATATTTTCACCACTTAAAATACCTTCGTTAAACAATGGCGTATAATATGTACATTTTCCATCTCAATTTAATTTAATCCACTTCTGACTAGGTGTTTGTGCTCATCTGTGAATTATAAATTAGATTACGGTAAAAAGTTTTCTTTTTATCGTTTTTTTTGCGACAAACTTTTAATATATATATATATATATATATATATATATATATATATATATATATATATATATATATATATATATATATATATATATATATATATATATATATATACTGTGCGCGCGTGTGTGTTTGTGTTCTTATCTGCTAGTTAAAATTCGAGCACTATTTGATTCATAATAATATCGAATATTAAAATTAATTTTGGCATCGGGGACTCTTTATAATAAATCAAGTTCTTCAACATTTAAGTTGAAGAGTCCGAAAATTGATTTAAAAGACCTTTCTCAGAAAGCAAAATTTGGGCATTTTTGACTTAATGCAGCGTTTTTTAAGGGAGGAGGGGGGTGGGAGGGGAAATTTTAAACTTCAAGATGGTCATGATCACATATACAGAGTTGGCTGTATGTGTGTCAAAAATTAGACCACGTAATGTAAGGAAAAATGCTTTCATATCCTTTCATAATCTTTCTTTATTTTACATTAAAATGTAAACTTGATAAAACAGCACGAATTTCGTTCTTTTTAATTTTTTCCGAATGAATATTAAAGCATAATTGTTTACAAACTAAAATTAGAAACTAAAACAATTGTTTTCGTAAAATACTTGTGTTGTTAATATTTTATATTAATTAATCAAATGTCCGATAAATATCTTAGTCTAATTTTTATGAATTTAACATTTGAAATAAGCCGTGGAATAAATTCCGCAATCAATGTTTTTAAATTTGACGACTGCAAAATAGGTAATTAAGGGGTCGTGAGGTTTTAACTTAATGATTTATCCCTTTTGGGGGCGCAAGGCTTTAAAGGTTCAGAAACGTTGCCCTAGGGTTTACCTTGAATAGTAGTGTCAAGTATGTTTTATATATATATATATATATATATATATATATATATATATATATATATATATATATATATATATATATATATATATATATATATATATATATATATATATATATATATATATATATATATATATATATATATATATATATATATATATATATATAGTCGAGAATTGAAGTATTTTTTATTTTTTCTAAATTCAAGTTCTAATACGTTTATAAACATTTAAATTTAAGAGATTGCCTTGTACTACCTCTAGTTTTTGTTATTTCTTTATATCCATAGATAATGTTATTAAAAAAAAACTCCTTTTTCATTTTGAAAGAAAAATCTTTTGCTTTTTATAACGATCTCCATAAGTAATGACATAATTATGACGTCTTCTTAGGTAAGCAAATAATGCCCTTCAGACCGTTGTGATTTCATACTTAGTATGTAAATAGCTTTAACGTACCTAGAACATTCTGAAATAAACTAAAAAAGTAACTTTTTAAAACATTTATCTAACTTTTAAATGAGTTTCTATAAACAGTCAATAGTTTTTCACAAAATAATGAAAAATAAAATTATTTCTTTCAGATATAATGCTAAGAGGTGTAACTATATTAAATATATATTTAAAAAAAAAAGGTAATTGCATGAAAAAATATTTTTCTAACAATTATTTACTTATTAATACTAGCCAATAAGTATCAAAGTTAATGAAATTATATATATATATATATATATATATATATATATATATATATATATATATATATATATATATATATATATATATATATATATATATATATATATATATATATATATATATATATATATATATATATATATATATATATATATATGAGGGTATTCGAAGCAAGAAACATAAGGATGGAATTTTAACCACTGCATGCTAACTCTGGTTTCCCTTCAGAACGCATAAATCTTTCGCCTTTTACTAAAGATTTCCGTGGAGGGGAACAACTCAATGAGTCTGTTTAAATTTGTTTTAGGCCTCACGGCCTTATTGTTAATAAATCATAAACCAAATTGAAATTCTAAGCTTAAGATCTGAAGTACCCTCTGATCAAATTTAAAACGGATTGTTAAAACTCAAGAGGTTATTTTTGGGATTTTAATTTTAAATCGTAATGTTACTGAAAATGAAAATTTTATAAATGCATTATCCAGATCAATACATTACTCACCTGATTACCTTGCAGTTAATATAAATTAATTTAAAATTTATTTTCCAACCATTTCACAAAGGAACCTTAAAAAAAAAATGTCCAATAGCTTTAATCATTTTTTTTACCATTTAATAGGTTTAAACAATAGAAATATATATATATATATATATATATATATATATATATATATATATATATATATATATATATATATATATATATATATATATATATATATATATATATATATATATATATATATATATATATATATATATATATATACTGTAGGTAAAGTATTTCAAGTATTTCAAAGATAAGCTAATAAAATTCAAATATTTACACGAAAATAGTCAGCAATAACCGATCCTTTTTCCATATGCTGAAAATAAATCGTAAAACTGCTAATTTTTTGTAATTTATTGACAATCGTAATATTGTTTCAACCGATACATATTTATCTTATAACATGGAATAGAAGTTCCATATATGGTCGTTTATTTTTAATTACTATTTAATAGGTAACTATTTGGACCGTTCCCGGAAATACTGCAATACCGGGTCGATCCGTGGCAAAGGTGGAGCAAGCCCCAAGCACTTCACCTAAGTACAAAAATCAGATTAATATCGTTGATCCCGCATGGGGATCGTATCAGATATTAAGCTGATAAGAACAGATACTACACTTTGATCTTAGCCAAAAGGCCGAGAAGCGATAACTATACATACCTCACCCTCCAACTTATACATGAGTTAAGTTGCATATCGTGCGAGTATGTGACGTCATTAATATCCATTTCTGACAAAGGTAAAAATCATTCCAACAATTCTTATATAAATGCCGAATTGAATATTTGAAAATTTTGCTACTCTGTCAGATTAAAAATTTAGTTTAAGTTGGTATCAATCATTGTTAATTGTAATGATTATCATTATTTAGCGTTTAATTAAAATCTCTTAAAATATATATATATATATATATATATATATATATATATATATATATATATATATATATATATATATATATATATATATATATATATATATATATATATATATATATATATATATATATATATATATATATATATATATATATATATATATGAACAATAAAGTAGTTATAAATATCATAGTTGATATGCTTTTGAAATTATAATAACAATATTTTAATAAATTAAAATAGTTACTGCTCCCACAAATTAAAGATTCCGGGATAGATTTTGGGTGTGCAAGTTGGAAGTTTAAGAATGAGAGCTACTACAAATTAGCATACTTACCTGGCACAGGGGACACCATGATCAAGAAGGTGGTTCCCCCAAGGAGAGGCTCACCATTGCACTTCGGTGTCGCTGACCCTTGCGATTACCCCAAATGCGGGTAACTCGAGTGTGTAATTTTTGTTAGCGGGGGACTGCGTTCGCGCTTTCCCCTTTAATTTACTCCTAATAAGAATTTCATTTTCCTCTAATTTATGTTTTAGGACCTTTCTGCGTTCAATAAATCATATCCAAAAGGAAAGCGTAAATCTAGGAAATGCTAAGATAATATAATCAAAAATGCTTACAATAGTTTAGATAAGCTTTCGTTACGCGTAATAATTTTTTAAATTTACTTTTCTCGAACCTAGTTTTTAAGCAAAAGTAATAAATTTAGTAGCAACTTTAACATAATAAAGAATTTAATTAAAAAATTACTAGTGGACCAATCATGTATTTAACTTTTCCACTCAAGTCATCTTATTTTTGAAATGTAGTGTTAAAATTTGGAAAAATATTTTCACCACTTAAAATACCTTCGTTAAACAATGGCGTATAATATGTACATTTTCCATCTCAATTTAATTTAATCCACTTCTGACTAGGTGTTTGTGCTCATCTGTGAATTATAAATTAGATTACGGTAAAAAGTTTTCTTTTTATCGTTTTTTTTTTTTTTTTTTTTTTATATATATATATATATATATATATATATATATATATATATATATATATATATATATATATATATATATATATATATATATATATATATATATATATATATATATATATATATATATATATATATATATATATATATATATATATATATATATATACTGTGCGCGCGTGTGTGTTTGTGTTCTTATCTGCTAGTTAAAATTCGAGCACTATTTGATTCATAATAATATCGAATATTAAAATTAATTTTGGCATCGGGGACTCTTTATAATAAATCAAGTTCTTCAACATTTAAGTTGAAGAGTCCGAAAATTGATTTAAAAGACCTTTCTCAGAAAGCAAAATTTGGGCATTTTTGACTTAATGCAGCGTTTTTTAAGGGAGGAGGGGGGTGGGAGGGGAAATTTTAAACTTCAAGATGGTCATGATCACATATACAGAGTTGGCTGTATGTGTGTCAAAAATTAGACCACGTAATGTAAGGAAAAATGCTTTCATATCCTTTCATAATCTTTCTTTATTTTACATTAAAATGTAAACTTGATAAAACAGCACGAATTTCGTTCTTTTTAATTTTTTCCGAATGAATATTAAAGCATAATTGTTTACAAACTAAAATTAGAAACTAAAACAATTGTTTTCGTAAAATACTTGTGTTGTTAATATTTTATATTAATTAATCAAATGTCCGATAAATATCTTAGTCTAATTTTTATGAATTTAACATTTGAAATAAGCCGTGGAATAAATTCCGCAATCAATGTTTTTAAATTTGACGACTGCAAAATAGGTAATTAAGGGGTCGTGAGGTTTTAACTTAATGATTTATCCCTTTTGGGGGCGCAAGGCTTTAAAGGTTCAGAAACGTTGCCCTAGGGTTTACCTTGAATAGTAGTGTCAAGTATGTTTATATATATATATATATATATATATATATATATATATATATATATATATATATATATATATATATATATATATATATATATATATATATATATATATATATATATATATATATATATATATATATATATATATGTCGAGAATTGAAGTATTTTTTATTTTTTCTAAATTCAAGTTCTAATACGTTTATAAACATTTAAATTTAAGAGATTGCCTTGTACTACCTCTAGTTTTTGTTATTTCTTTATATCCATAGATAATGTTATTAAAAAAAAACTCCTTTTTCATTTTGAAAGAAAAATCTTTTGCTTTTTATAACGATCTCCATAAGTAATGACATAATTATGACGTCTTCTTAGGTAAGCAAATAATGCCCTTCAGACCGTTGTGATTTCATACTTAGTATGTAAATAGCTTTAACGTACCTAGAACATTCTGAAATAAACTAAAAAAGTAACTTTTTAAAACATTTATCTAACTTTTAAATGAGTTTCTATAAACAGTCAATAGTTTTTCACAAAATAATGAAAAATAAAATTATTTCTTTCAGATATAATGCTAAGAGGTGTAACTATATTAAATATATATATTTAAAAAAAAAAATTGCATGAAAAAATATTTTTCTAACAATTATTTACTTATTAATACTAGCCAATAAGTATCAAAGTTAATGAAATTATATATATATATATATATATATATATATATATATATATATATATATATATATATATATATATATATATATATATATATATATATATATATATATATATATATATATATATATATATATATATATATATATATATATATATATTGAGGGTATTCGAGCAAGAAACATAAGGATGGAATTTTAACCACTGCATGCTAACTCTGGTTTCCCTTCAGAACGCATAAATCTTTCGCCTTTTACTAAAGATTTCCGTGGAGGGGAACAACTCAATGAGTCTGTTTAAATTTGTTTTAGGCCTCACGGCCTTATTGTTAATAAATCATAAACCAAATTGAAATTCTAAGCTTAAGATCTGAAGTACCCTCTGATCAAATTTAAAACGGATTGTTAAAACTCAAGAGGTTATTTTTGGGATTTTAATTTTAAATCGTAATGTTACTGAAAATGAAAATTTTATAAATGCATTATCCAGATCAATACATTACTCACCTGATTAACCTTGCAGTTAATATAAATTAATTTAAAATTTATTTTCCAACCATTTCACAAAGGAACCTTAAAAAAAAAATGTCCAATAGCTTTAATCATTTTTTTTACCATTTAATAGGTTTAAACAATAGAATATATATATATATATATATATATATATATATATATATATATATATATATATATATATATATATATATATATATATATATATATATATATATATATATATATATATATATATATATATATATATATATATATATATATACTGTAGGTAAAGTATTTCAAGTATTTCAAAGATAAGCTAATAAAATTCAAATATTTACACGAAAATAGTCAGCAATAACCGATCCTTTTTCCATATGCTGAAAATAAATCGTAAAACTGCTAATTTTTTGTAATTTATTGACAATCGTAATATTGTTTCAACCGATACATATTTATCTTATAACATGGAATAGAAGTTCCATATATGGTCGTTTATTTTTAATTACTATTTAATAGGTAACTATTTGGACCGTTCCCGGAAATACTGCAATACCGGGTCGATCCGTGGCAAAGGTGGAGCAAGCCCCAAGCACTTCACCTAAGTACAAAAATCAGATTAATATCGTTGATCCCGCATGGGGATCGTATCAGATATTAAGCTGATAAGAACAGATACTACACTTTGATCTTAGCCAAAAGGCCGAGAAGCGATAACTATACATACCTCACCCTCCAACTTATACATGAGTTAAGTTGCATATCGTGCGAGTATGTGACGTCATTAATATCCATTTCTGACAAAGGTAAAAATCATTCCAACAATTCTTATATAAATGCCGAATTGAATATTTGAAAATTTTGCTACTCTGTCAGATTAAAAATTTAGTTTAAGTTGGTATCAATCATTGTTAATTGTAATGATTATCATTATTTAGCGTTTAATTAAAATCTCTTAAAATATATATATATATATATATATATATATATATATATATATATATATATATATATATATATATATATATATATATATATATATATATATATATATATATATATATATATATATATATATATATATATATATATATATATATATATATATATATATATATGAACAATAAAGTAGTTATAAAATATCATAGTTGATATGCTTTTGAAATTATAATAACAATATTTTAATAAATTAAAATAGTTACTGCTCCCACAAATTAAAGATTCCGGGATAGATTTTGGGTGTGCAAGTTGGAAGTTTAAGAATGAGAGCTACTACAAATTAGCATACTTACCTGGCACAGGGGACACCATGATCAAGAAGGTGGTTCCCCCAAGGAGAGGCTCACCATTGCACTTCGGTGTCGCTGACCCTTGCGATTACCCCAAATGCGGGTAACTCGAGTGTGTAATTTTTGTTAGCGGGGGACTGCGTTCGCGCTTTCCCCTTTAATTTACTCCTAATAAGAATTTCATTTTCCTCTAATTTATGTTTTAGGACCTTTCTGCGTTCAATAAATCATATCCAAAAGGAAAGCGTAAATCTAGGAAATGCTAAGATAATATAATCAAAAATGCTTACAATAGTTTAGATAAGCTTTCGTTACGCGTAATAATTTTTTAAATTTACTTTTCTCGAACCTAGTTTTTAAGCAAAAGTAATAAATTTAGTAGCAACTTTAACATAATAAAGAATTTAATTAAAAAATTACTAGTGGACCAATCATGTATTTAACTTTTCCACTCAAGTCATCTTATTTTTGAAATGTAGTGTTAAAATTTGGAAAAATATTTTCACCACTTAAAATACCTTCGTTAAACAATGGCGTATAATATGTACATTTTCCATCTCAATTTAATTTAATCCACTTCTGACTAGGTGTTTGTGCTCATCTGTGAATTATAAATTAGATTACGGTAAAAAGTTTTCTTTTTATCGTTTTTTTTGCGACAAACTTTTAATATATATATATATATATATATATATATATATATATATATATATATATATATATATATATATATATATATATATATATATATATATATATATATATATATATATATATATATATATATATATATACTGTGCGCGCGTGTGTGTTTGTGTTCTTATCTGCTAGTTAAAATTCGAGCACTATTTGATTCATAATAATATCGAATATTAAAATTAATTTTGGCATCGGGGACTCTTTATAATAAATCAAGTTCTTCAACATTTAAGTTGAAGAGTCCGAAAATTGATTTAAAAGACCTTTCTCAGAAAGCAAAATTTGGGCATTTTTGACTTAATGCAGCGTTTTTTAAGGGAGGAGGGGGGTGGGAGGGGAAATTTTAAACTTCAAGATGGTCATGATCACATATACAGAGTTGGCTGTATGTGTGTCAAAAATTAGACCACGTAATGTAAGGAAAAATGCTTTCATATCCTTTCATAATCTTTCTTTATTTTACATTAAAATGTAAACTTGATAAAACAGCACGAATTTCGTTCTTTTTAATTTTTTCCGAATGAATATTAAAGCATAATTGTTTACAAACTAAAATTAGAAACTAAAACAATTGTTTTCGTAAAATACTTGTGTTGTTAATATTTTATATTAATTAATCAAATGTCCGATAAATATCTTAGTCTAATTTTTATGAATTTAACATTTGAAATAAGCCGTGGAATAAATTCCGCAATCAATGTTTTTAAATTTGACGACTGCAAAATAGGTAATTAAAGGGTCGTGAGGCTTTAACTTAATGATTTATCCCTTTTGGGGGCGCAAGGCTTTAAAGGTTGAGAAACGTTGCCCTAGGGTTTACCTTGAATAGTAGTGTCAAGTATGTATATATATATATATATATATATATATATATATATATATATATATATATATATATATATATATATATATATATATATATATATATATATATATATATATATATATATATATATATATATATATATATATATATATAAGTCGAGAATTGAAGTATTTTTTATTTTTTCTAAATTCAAGTTCTAATACGTTTATAAACATTTTAATTTAAGAGATTGCCTTGTACTACCTCTAGTTTTTGTTATTTCTTTATATCCATAGATAATGTTATTAAAAAAAACTCCTTTTTCATTTTGAAAGAAAAATCTTTTGCTTTTTATAACGATCTCCATAAATAATGACATAATTATGACGTCTTCTTAGGTAAGCAAATAATGCCCTTCAGACTGTTGTGATTTCATACTTAATATGTAAATAGCTTTAACGTACCTTAGAACATTCTGAAATAAACTAAAAAAGTAACTTTTTAAAACATTTATCTAACTTTTAAATGAGTTTCTATAAACAGTCAATAGTTTTTCACAAAATAATGAAAAATAAAATTATTTCTTTCAGATATAATGCTAAGAGGTGTAACTATATTAAATATATATTTAAAAAAAAGGTAATTGCATGAAAAAATATTTTTCTAACAATTATTTACTTATTA
>SEYY01010502.1:5000-19408 GCA_009176605.1 Armadillidium nasatum
CGGTTTTCCATGATTTATAGCCGGGGCCGGGGCCGGGGCCGGGTTCCTAGAAGGCGCCTCAGAACACCCAACCTCTTAGAAACTTATTTAGAAAGAGACTTAGTGTGACTTTTCCAAGAAAAATCACGAGAAAAAGAAACACCATGAATACTGAGAACAAAAACAGGTTTGAGTTGAGTGTTTTCAAAGAAGATGTCATAGTTGTGTGGAGGATTGTGTCGAATGGAAAGATAGATTAAATGAGTTTTTGAGGTATTGAAACTGTTTTCTCTGCCCCAATTTGAATTACGAGAAAGATCAGAGGTCAGTTGCTCCAAGGAAATCCTTCTTGCATCAATTAACTGCTGTTGAGAGGGGCGTCTTTCAAATTGAAAGGACTAATGAAAGGTGAAATCATCTGCATAGGAGTGAAAAGGATACGAAGTAATAGAGAAAAGGTCATTAAGAAAATTAGAAAAAGAGTTTGAGAAAGAACAGATTCTTGAGTAACAAATTAAGATCGGTGGCCATTTACAACAGCTGCGATAAGAAAGGAGGGTCATATAGTAACATTTTCATCTAAGGGTTGTTTTCGATTCTATCAATCCATCATGTTATTATCATGGTTTGTAGGGATTTTTCCCTAAATTTTTTGAAAAAAAGAATAACTACAAACCATGATAATATTTGATTCAATCAAAAACAACCTTTTGATGAAAATGTATCTATATCATACTCCCCAATTTTCTGAAAAAAGGGGAAAAAATTGTTGAGATAATTTTGATTTTTTTTTTCATTTGAATTTGGGTAGGGTATATAAATTTTTCAAAAATTTTCAAAACATGAAAAAAACATGAAGGAGTCAATAGGTCAAAAACAGTAGGAGTACATAATGTTTCTACATCATTCATTTACCTTTCCTGAAAAAAATTTAGATAAAGGTTGTTGAGCAGATTTTTTGAGTTTTTTGTGGTTTATCTCCTAAACCGTACCACATTCAGAAAATTTACAGGAATGCAAAAATCTCTATCGTCTCCGATTATACTAATATACTTAGTTTGATCTTTCTGTTGTGAAAATTAAAAAAACGTTTAGAATTGGATCATCGGCAAAATGTCCCAGAGAAAATGTCCGTATCCCTTTAATGTGTATCGGGGAGAGGGAAGAGTACCTCTAGAGGGGCAAGATATCTGTATATTGCCGATATATACAGGGAAATGGGATAAGATGATGTGCAGAAATTATAGGGGAATAAGTTTGTTTGTTGAGTGTAGTAGGAAAATTTATGGGAGAGTTTCAGTATGGAAAGTGAAAGAATTCACAAGAGAGAGAGAGAGAGAGAGAGAGAGAGAGAGAGAGAGAGAGAGAGAGAGAGAGAGAGAGTGGAGAGAGAGAGAGAGAGAGAGAGAGAGAGAGAGAGAGAGAGAGAGAGAGAGTGGGAGGGAGGTGTATGTATGAATCGGGTGCTTACACAGAGAATGATTGGTGATATATTGCGTGAGAAAGATAGAGTGGAGCATGTATGTATATAGATTTGGAGAAGGCGTATAATAGAGTTCGTAGGAGGAAATTGTTTGAGGTACTAAGGGAGGGGGGAGTGAGAGGTAGATTACTGAATGGGATTAAATCATTTTATGAGAACTGTAGAGCGAGAGGGTGAGGGTGAGGAATGGAATTGACTGAATGGTTTAACGTGGGAGTTGGACCGAGGCAGGGGTGTGTTATGTCTCCGTGGTTGTTTAATGTGTTAATGGATGGTGTTTGGGTGAATGGAGAGGAAAGGGAAGGGTATTAGGTTGAGAAGTTGAGAGGGAGAATGGGAGGTAAGTGTCTTGTTGTTTGCGGATGATGCGGTGTTAGTTGCGGAATCTAGGGAAAAGATGAGAATGTTGGTGAAGAAGTTTGTGAGGGAATGTGCATTGAAGGGATAGAGAGTAAACTCCACAAAGAGTAAAGTTATGAAAATTATGGTCAGGGATGAGACAGTAAAAGGGGAGGAATGGGGGGTGTCAAGGTAGGGGAAGATAAATTTGAGGAGGTAGAAGAGTTTAAATATTTTGGAATGCTGGTGGAGGGAAAAGGGGGGATGGATAGGGAAATAAAGAATAGTGATGGAGGGAATGAAAGTGATGGAAGACTGAGTCTACCATCTGTAATGTGTGGGTGTGAGACATGAGTGAGGAATGCTCATATGGGGAAAATATTACAAGTCTTTGAGATGAAAGGATTGACGGCTATATGTGGATTAAGGAGGGTAGATAGAAAGAAACGAAAGAATAAGAGAGATGCGTGGATGGGAGAAGGGAATAGAGGGTAGAACGGAAGAGGTTGAATGAATGTGGATGAAGGTAGGAGAGTTGCTGAGAACAGAGTGAGGTGGAGGGGAGTGGCGATGGGGGAAGGGAGATAGAATGTGAATATGTGTGTGTGAGCGAACTGTGACGGGCACCACTCCACGATAACGGGCATGGTGAATGGTAATATATATATATATATATATATATATATTATATATATATATATATATATATATATATATATATATATATATATATATATATATATATATATATATATATATATATATATATATATATATATATATAGATATATATATATATATATATATATATATATATATATATATATATATATATATATATATATATATATATATATATATATATATATATATATATATATATATATATATATATATATATATATATATATATATATATATATATATATATATATATAGTGATGGCATCCGCATCCGCATCCGCATGCGCGGATGCGGAACATCCGCACAAAAATCAACATCCGCATCCGCATCCGCACTTTCGGAAATTCAACATCCGCATCCGCATCCGCATCCGCACTTTCAAAAATTCAACATCCGCATCCGCATTCCGCAAAAATTCGACATCCGCATCCGCATCCGCAAATTAGAAAATATGACATCCGATCCATCACTAATATATATATATATATATATATATATATATATATATATATATATATATATATATATATATATATATATATATATATATATATATATATATATATATATATATATATATATATATATATATATATATATAGACTATATATATATATATATATATATATATATATATATATATATATATATATATATATATATATATATATATATATATATATATGCGAATTGTAGATCAAGAGTGAGGGTGAAGAGAGAACTATCGGATTGGTTTAGCATAGGAGTGGGATTGAGACAGGGGTTTGTAATATCTCCATGTTATTTAATCTATTGATGAATGGTTTACTTAGAAAAATGGAGAGAGAAGGGAAGAGTATTACGTTGAGAAATATGGAGGGTGAATGTGAAGTGAATGTTTTACTTTTTGCAGATGATGCGGCATGTGTTGGTGGCAGAATCTGGAGAAAAGATGAGAATACTTGTGAGAGAGTTTGAAGGGAAATGTGCAAACACGAGATTGAAATTCAATCCAGCGAAGAATAAAGTTATGAGGATTGGAGGTGGGGATGAGGAAATGTGGAGGGAGGAATTGGTTTGTAGAAGTGTGAGAATGGAAACTTGAGGAGGTGAATGAATTCAAATATCTAGTAATGTTGGGTGGAAGGTAAGGGTGGGACGGAAAAAGGAATAAAGAACAGAGTGGTAGAAGGAATGAAAGTATTGGGGGGCCTAAGAAAAGTATGGAAGAAAGGAAAAATTTCGAAAGAAATAAAGATAAGAATGTTTGAATGTATGTGTTCACCTTCTGTATTGTATGTGTGTGAAACATAGACGATAAGTGCTCGGTCGAGAAAAAGTTTCAATGTCTTTGAGATGAAAGATTTGAGAGCGATATATAAATTGAGAAGGATTGATAGGATTAGAAATGAAAGAATAAGGGAGATGTGTAAATGGAAGAAGGGTGTAATTGATAGAGAGGAGGAGGATGTGCTAAAATGGTTTGGACATATGTGAAGAATGAAAGAGAACAGAATGGTTGGCAAGGTACGTAGATCCGATGTAGATAGGGGAAGGGTAGGGGGAGGGGAAGGCCGAAGTGGAGATGGATGGATGGAGTGAGAGTGATTTTGATGGAAGGAATTTGAGTTTAGACGAGGGTAGAAGATTTGTGGAGACAGAGATGGAGGGAGGTGGTGAAAGCGTTGAAAGGTAAGAATAGTTATGTTTGTAAGGGAATTGTGGCGGGCACCACCTCACGAAAGTGGGAAAGGTGATAGTGAAATATATATATATATATATATATATATATATATATATATATATATATATATATATATATATATATATATATATATATATATATATATATATATATATATATATATATATATATATATATATATCATCCGCATCCGCATCCGCAAATTAACATCCGCATCCTCATCCGAACTTTCCAAAATTCAACATCCGCATCCGCATCCGCATCCGCATCCGCATTTTCGAAAATTCAACATCCGCATCCGCATCCGCATCCGCACTTCTCCAAAATTCAACATCCGCATCCGCATCCGCATCCGCAAATTGGAAAATATGACATCCGATCCATCACTAATATATATATATATATATATATATATATATATATATATATATATATATATATATATATATATATATATATATATATATATATATATATATATATATATATATATATATATATATATATATATATATATATATATATATATATATATATATATATATATGTAAAATATATATTTGTTCATTTTTATTTTATTTTTTTAACTTGAAAAGATAGCGAAGGAAATCTAATTTTCCTTCTATGTTATTAGGAAATGAAAGAGGTACAGAAAATTGTTCTTCTTTTAGTTCGGAGTTTTTATTTCTTTTCTTATTCTGAGAATTACTATATAATGATTGAAGACATGGAAAATAACTATTTTTATTTCGTTTTGTTTTGCTTTTATCTTTTTTATTTTCATTTCACCTTTGGGAAGGATGTGTTTCAAGATTGATACTTTAGTCCCCAAAATATCCTTCACTCTTTGCCATCTTTCTTATAAAAATCAAAAATTTTACTCATTTGTCTAAATACTATCCATTGGATAGTCCTGCAGATTCTATATTTCCTACATTGGCTTTTGCAATTATTAATATTCCTACATCTTTGTAACATATTCGATTCAGCAAAAAAAATTCTTATTTTTCCATTTTTTTTTTTCTCAAACTGGTTTCATATTCTTAATTAAACTTTCATTCCTCGTTTCACAAAATAAAAGTATTTAAAATCATGAGAAAAGTAAAATCCAAATATAATTTCAAAAGATGTTTGCCTCAAAGATAGGATTCATTAAACTGAGAAAGATCAACTAAAATGCCAATCTAATAATCTTAAAATAAAGGCATATTAGACCTGTTCCTCGGGTGTTATATTGAATAGACCCACTAAAAATTAATTCATATAAAAAATATTACATGCTAAGATTTAAAACATGTATTTATTGATGATACTGAGACGCATTTTCATCACGTGATATGACCTTCAAACTAATACTTCAAAAGATTTAAACTTTCTTCATATACCCAATAAATGAAAAATTTGAACGAATCTATGAATTTGACCCACCTAAGGTCTTCACTAATGGCCTTTGTACTTTTTAGCATTAACTTGTATCTCTCATACATTACCGCAACTACAAACCTGCACAAGTATATATATATATATATATATATATATATATATATATATATATATATATATATATATATATATATATATATATATATATATATATATATATATATATATATATATATATATATATATATATATATATATATATATATATATATATATATATATATATATATATATATATATATATATATATATATATATATATATATATATATATATATATATATATATATATATATATATATATATATATATATATATATATATATATATATATATATATATATATATATATATATATATATATATATATATATATATATATATATATATATAGTATATATATATATATATATAAGAATAAAAACGACAAATCTGCTGGTGAAGATAGTGTGCCCATAGATCTAATAAAAGAGGGAGGAGAAGGATTGAAAAATGCTGCCCTGAGATGTTTTAACAAATATTGGAGGGATAGTAAGGTACCAAAAGGTTAAGGGAAAACAATAATAATACCTATATACAAGGGTAAAGGAGATATGGGAGAGTGTAAAAATTGTAGAGGAATATCCTTAAAGAACCACCTAGCGAAGACCTTTGAGAGAATACTGGAAAAAAGGATCAGTGATAGAGCACCAACATGAGGAGGACCAATATGGTTATCCAAGAGATAAGAGTATCACAGATTGTATGTTTGCATGAAGAATGACGAAGAAAAAGGTACGGGAGTGCAAAAAAAGTTGTACATTGTTTTCATTCATCTAAAAAAAAGAAATTTGATTCATTACCTAGAGGAAAGCTATGGGAAACTATAGAGATAGTCTATGACGTCAGAGAAAGGCTGAATAATGCTTTGGGGAGTTTGCATAAAATGATGAATACAACATCAGAACGGGATATGAGAACAAAGAATGATTAAGTGTAACAATTTCGGTAAAGCAGGGTAGTGTTTTATTGTTGACCATCTTGTCTGAGGCATATTTGAAAGTGCAAATAAGAGAGGTAAGGGAAGAAGTTCAGGACTTTGGCGGAGATATTATGGCTTACACAGATGATCTGGTGTAATGGAGAGAAGACAGAAATAACCTAAGTGAGGTGATAGTATGTTTCTCAAACAAATTAAAAGACTTCGTTTTAAGTAAACAAATGTTGGTAAATCAGAGACAATGACAGTGAATCGTGAGAAGGGAGAAGAGTTGATGGTGGAGATTGAAGGAAAGTAAATAAAAAATTTGGAAATATATAAATATCTTGAAGGAATATTTGGTGGAAGAGGAGATTCTCTGGAGATAACAAGCAGAATAGAACAATATGAAAGAGTAGTAAGAGCTGTGTACCCTGTCCTAAAAGACAGGCAGATGGAGTGGAGGTGAAGAGGATCGATAATCTTTGAAGAAGTTCTGACACCAATACTAATGTGTGGTGCAGAGACCTGGAGAATGACAACGAAAGATGAAAATGGAATACAGTCGGCGGGAATAAATGTTCAAAGGGCCAGATTGCAGGAAAGACCAGAATCGATAGTTAGAAACGAGAGAATCATAGAATATGTAGGTATAAGATCTATATTTATCAAAAAAGATGCAGCAAAATTGAGATGTTGGAGAAACGTCGAAAGAATACATCAGGAAAGATTGGCTAGAAAAAGATATGAGTGGTGGCCTGAGAACACGAGATCAAGAGGATGACCCAGGAAGGGATGAAAGGAATCAGTGGAAGAATTGCTAAGAAGAAATCAGATACCCCAGAGGAAAGAATTTATGGGTGGGCGTGTTCTGGTAGACAGAGAAAGATGGGAAGCGATGATGACACAACTGACAGGCTAACGAGCCTATTCTTTGAGTGGCTATATATATATATATATATATATATATATATATATATATATATATATATATATATATATATATATATATATATATTATATATATCTATATCATCTCCACCGTCAACAATGAGTAGGCTCTCCTTCACACACATAAAACACTATTACAGAGACACCCTGTATTTTTTATTTTTTATTTCTGTTATTTTTTATTTTTTTATTTTTTTTTAAAGCAAATTAATAATGGCGATAGCAACAATAGCCTCGGAGAAGACCCTGGGGAGGTTTTCAAAAATAGCCCCTCATCCACCCCTTCCCTCGTTATCACTTAGGAGTTGGTGGCCTCCGGTGATGGGGTTGGTGCCACCAGGACTCTGCAGCCGGCTTGTCCTGATGCATGATCTATTTTTTAAATTAATTTCTGAAACATTCGCTGTCTACACTCCAATTTCCACTTTGTTCATCACCCCTCTTCTACTAGAACTCACCTCTTATTCTTGACCAAAACTCAGAGCTTTGGGAGTTCTGATGGCAAATCCTATTCTTTTCCTCCTACTGTCTCTATCCTCAATTTTCAGCCAAAGGTGGTTGTTATGCATACGTGCGCAACGATGTCGTATGTTCTCGTGACTAATTTGGAGACTTCCAAATTCTCCACATTATGGCTCAGGCTCTCTTGCCATTCTACAACTAAATTCATTTGTTCTGTTTATTTATCTCCTAATACTACTGACTATCCTAAATTCTTCGACTATTAAAACTCCAAAATAGAGCACATTTTCCCTTCTCCTTTCTCCGAGATCCCATTCTATTGAAAGGAAACATAAGTGGCATTTCGGTGCCGAATGCTGGTCGGACTTTCAGTAGTACTTCTTTGATTTCCCGTGGAATGATTATGCAGAATGCATTACCGAGGTGATTCTCTCTGTCATGGAGGCATACATTCCATTTTCTTTTTCTTCTACTAAACCTAACAAACCTTGATTTAAATCTGCTTGTTCTTGCTCTATCCGCAGAGATTTTGCCTTCAGGGATTACCATCATCTTCAAACTCAAGAAACTCACGCAACCTATATTTCATTCCAGAATCGTACAAAATCTATCCTTCGTAACACTAAAAATTCTTTTCTCCGTACAAAATAAAATAATCTTTTTGGCTCCTCGTCCTCTCGTTCTATCTAGCATTTTGCAAAAAAATTTCAACTCTAACTTTGCATCTTCCTTTCTTACTCCTTTAGTATCTTTCGACGGTACAACTGCTGTTTTACCTTCTTCAAAAGCTGGACATTTCGCTCACACTTTTGATTCTAATTCAACCTTAGACGATTCCGGAGCTATACCTCCTCCCTTAACCTCTACTAACTCATTTATGCCTAAAATTACAATTTCTCCTAAAGACGTTATTTCTGCTCCCTCTGAAATTAATACTAAAAAGGAGTATGATCCAGATGGTATTCTTCCTGTGGTTCTCAAAACTTGTGCTACCGAGCTTGCACCCTGCATTGGTAAACTATTTCGTTTTTGTCTTCCTACTTCGACCTTCCTTTCTTTCTGGAAACGTGAGCTCATTCAGCCTGTGCCGAAGAAGGGGAACCCCTCTCAATCCTCCAACTACCGTCACATTTTTGGACCTCGGTTCTTTCTAAAGTTTTCGAATCTATCTTTATTAGGATGATTTGAAAACATATAAATTCTTCTAAACTTATCTCTGATTGCCAGTATGACTTTCGTAAGAAACGCTCTACTGATGATCTTCTTTCCCTTCTCTCTGACTCTTGGTCCTCCGCTCTTCGGCATTTCTGTGAATCCATTGTTGTCGAGCTTTACATATAAAGAGCCTTTGATAAAGTCTGGCACAAAGCTTTGATTTCTAAACTTCCATCTTTCGGTATCTATCCTTCTCTCTGTGATCTCTCTAATTTCCTTTCTGGTCGTTCTAAAGCAGCTGTTGTAGATGGAGTTCGTTCTTCTTTTAAATCTATTAATAGTGGTGTACCTCAGGGTTCTGTCCTATCCATAACACTTTTTCTGCTATTCATTAATGACGTTCTCTCTATTACCTCATCTCCTATCCACTCCTATGCTGATGATTCCACCCTTCATTACTCCTTCCACTTTGAAAGAAGTCCCTCCCAACAACAGTTGATAGACTTGAGAAGGGTTGCCTTGGAGAAACTAAACTCTAATCTTTCACGTATTTCAAATTGGGGAAGAAAAAACATGGTTGTTTTTTCAATATTACAAAAACTTAGTTCCTCCATCTCTCCACTCAATACAATCTTCCACACAATGATGTTTTCTTTGAAAACACACACAACTCTAATCTTTATTTGTTCTTGATATTCTTGGCGTATCCTTTTCTCGTGAACTTTCTTGGAAAGATCACATTACTCCACTTTCTATACAAGCTTCCAAGAGGTTGGGTGTTCTAAGGCACTTTCAGAATTATTTCACGCCACCCTAGTTGCTTGCTCTCTTTAGGGGTGCTCTTCGCCGCTGTATAGAGCTGAGGTGGTACCCCTTATACAGCTCTCCTTGAGAAGGTAGAATCTAGTGCTTTTAATCTCATCAACCCTCTTGCTCTTACTAACTTTCTCCAATCTCTTTCTGCCCGTCGAATTCTTTCGTCACTTTCTCTTTACTATCGCTATTACAATGGACACAGCTCTTCTGAACTCTCTCGTCACATACCTCCTCCATGGAGAAGAGCTCATGCGACACACTTTTCTACACAGTCTCATCCTTTCTCTATCCAACTCTTCGACCCCAGACTTAACCGCTATGCTCGATCTTACATATACTCTACTGGTAAAGTCTGGAACACACTCCCTTTATTTTCTATCCCAACTGCCTTTGACTTGCATACTTACAAGCGCCGTGTACCTGGACATGTTGGTCTCCTTTTATCAGGATAGGATTTTTCCAACTCCGGTGGAATTTGGTAGCCTCCGTCCTTTGCCCACCCGAGGATATATATATATATATATATATATATATATATATATATATATATATATATATATATATATATATATATATATATATATATATATATATATATATATAGGTAAAGGTGGAGATTGTTTCTGTGTTTCGATTGTTAAAAAATATCGAAAATCGAAAATATCGGAGAAGCCTATCGTAAACAAGAGAGTTGCCAGAGGTACTATTACTAGACATACACACAATTATTATTACTTACTTTTCTAGCAGAACCTAATTCGACTTATCATAACCTGAACTACCGAAATTGCCGTAAAAAGAGGCCTAACCTACACAAGAATTTGCCGTAAAAGAGACCTAACGTACACAAGAACGTTTGCACGACATAGTAGCCTAGGGCTAATTATAGGTATGAAAATATCGATTAAAATAAAATATCGACATAAAAAAATATCGATATAAAAAATATCGAAACTCAAAAACAATCTCCAAAAACCTAAAATAAAAATAATAATATATATATATATATATATATATATATATATATATATATATATATATATATATATATATATATATATATATATATATATATATATATATATATATATAATATATATATATATATATATATAGAGAGAGAGAGAGAGAGAGAGAGAGAGAGAATTTTAATGACTTTCATTTACTAAAAAAAATTACTAAAATTTAAATTTCTTTTTATGAGCAAAAAAAATGTATAAATGTTGAAATCATTTTTAAAATTTGAAGTCTAAAAGAATGTGTTTTTTCGGAATTTCTGCTTAATTATTAAATACATTTTCTCCCTCTTTAAACTCTAAGTAAAAATGATCTGGAAACTCACCAAGAATTTAAATGTTAATATAAATGGAACTTCCTTTCGGTCGTTAAATTAAATCGTATAATTTCCTCTTTAAAATCTCAGCCTTTTAAATATTTATATATATATATATATATATATATATATATATATATATATATATATATATATATATATATATATATATATATATATATATATATATATATATATATATATATATATATATATATATATATATATATATGGTCAGACTGCACTTTGAACCACATAAATATTTCAAAAACTACTGAACGTACGTAAAAAAAAAAAGATTTTTGGAATCCTTGTCGAATTTTGCTTCCGCAAGCATTTTCCTTAAACAACTCAACAGCGTCTTATGATAAACCCCCAAGGCTCCATTACTCTCTGGTGAATAGCTGCTTGATGTTACATTCTTTATTCCTAATATTTTTGAAAAGCTCTGAAGTAAACTGAGGCCTCCTCTCGCTTGTAAGCATTTTCATCACTCCTCCTACGGGGAACATTTCCGTACCATAATATCAGCTATAGTCTCTTTTTCTACTTTTTTTTCAGAGGAAAACCCCATATATACCTGGAGTATTTTTCTAAAAAGGTTAATAAATATTTATACCCTCTGCATTCCGTCATCTTAAGAATGTCAACATGAACTATTTCAAACTTCTCGGATACCTCTTGAAACTTCTTATATTCTGGGTTGATGTTCTTAATGAACTTTGCCCTTTGACAAGAAACACGTTCTTACAAACTCTTTCACTTTTGCATTTATATTTTTAAACACGAATTCGGATTCCAAGCTTTTCACCGTTCTTTGAACCCCCAGGCGCCCCTTTCCATGGCAATACTCAATCACTTCCTTGACGACCTTTCAGGTACATACACTCGATAATAACTCAGAGATATATCAACCTAAAGCTCTACTTCAATATCTCTATATTAAAACTTTCTTTTCGCTAGATTTAATGCAGTTGTTTCTTCACCTGTAATATATCTTCTTAATCCTTCATCACCTTCCTGATCCCCCTTCAACTCTTCGTAGTTTATTTCCCTTCTAAATTTATTTAAAGAACCGGCCGAAATAATTTTAAATATTTCTCCAAATGCAGCAGCCGTTCATTTTGGTTTCACTTGGGAGGTTTGAGAGGCTTGATTTTATACCCTGAATTTCTCTGGCTTTCGAACTTTCATTTACTACCCAGTCTTCTGGGTATTTAATTTACTACGCTCCGCCTCTTCTAGGATGGCTGCCCTAAGCCTCTCCCCTCTTGTAGTAGGCGTATGAACTCTTTCAGGGCCAGTTATCTCAATTTCCAAAATTCTATCTGCATCATCTGCCTATTTACCATTGACTGGATTCTCTAAATATCTGGACAGATAGTCGGCTAACAAGTTCTTAAATCCTTTTATATGCTCTAACTCTACTTCAAATTAGGGGATAAAGACTAAATATTGCTTTTCACTCGTGTTCAACGCTGGCGAGTCTATTTTTTTGCTGAATACCTGCTTGACCGACAAGCTATCTGAGAGTATCTTCACTCTACTCCCAAGCATTAGTTGTGAGAATTTATTGAATGTCTTTTTTATTCCAAGGAGTTCTTTGCTAAATACCTTATAAGACCTCTCACACGGTTTTAAAACCGCGCTATAAAATCCCAAAGGTTTTCTATCTTAATTATCCAGGAAAATGGAAACTGAAGTAGCCACATCGCTTGCATCAGTGTATATAATTAGAAGAGTACCTCCTTCAGGGTACACTACCTCAACTGCATCTTGCAACGCTGACTTTGCTCCTTCGAATGCTATCTCTGAACCTCGCTTCCACTTTATTTTCCTAGAACGGGAAGTTTTACCTCTCAACTCACGGGTCAGTGGTTCTAGAATATGAACCAAATTCGGAATGCAAGAAAAAGGAAAAAGTTAAGAGACCCTAGAAGTGATCTGAGTTGCTTAATCGTCTTAGGTTTTGAAATTCTCTTAATATTCTCGACTCCCTCTATATTTGGTTTCATGCCGTAACTGGAAATGTCGTATCCTAGGAATGTTACCAGCTTTTCACCAATCATGCTCTTTGATCCATTTAAATAAATTTTGCAGTAAGAAAATCTTTCCAACACTTTCTCCAATATTTGTTTATGCCCTTCTTCCCAATTCGATAGCAATTAGTATGTCATCTATATAAACAAACACCTGTTGACGATCAACCAGCAATATGTGCATAAATCTGAGAAATGCGCCCGCTGAATTGCAATGCCCCTCGACAATTGTGTAGTAGCTAAAACTACCAAAAGGAGTATTCATTGTGAAGTACTTCTTAGTGTCTTTATCCAATGGAAGATTATAAAAGACTTTTGTTAAGTCCAGCTTGGTAAAAATTTTGCATTTTGCAATTATATTGGCTACATCTCCGAGTTTGGAAGTGCGTAGCAATCTCAAATTGATATTGCATTTAGTTGTCTCAGGTCTGCAACTACCGTCACCTCTGTCTCTTCCTTTTTTTAATACATATATGGGGAAACCCCACTCGCTGTTGCTTCTACTTATTATTCCTGCTTCGAGCAATTTTGGCATCTCCGCTTTTGTTTTATTGTATAGACTAGCAGGGAGCCGCCGTGCTATAACATTGATGGGTCCCCCTTTTACCTTAATTTGGTATGGGAAGTTATTTTTATGCTCATGCCGAACCCATTCCAGTAGAGGACTTCCTATGGCTGCCTGCGAGTCTTTGCCTGGAGTGACATCACTGTTTTCATTCATCCTTCCAATCGTACTCCTACTGTTGCCAGATTTCACCCATTCATTCATTTACTCAATTTTTAATTTCGAATATAATTTTAAATAAGGATTTTCAAATATTTGTTTAAAAGTATTAATAAGCTGGACAAGATAGTTTAAGAATATAATCTGGAAACTTACAAGCTGGTTTTAGCCCGTGTTTAAAAACTGAGCATATACTCTCTCGGAGGCATGGTGCATACGTGGCTTCTGTGTCCTGCAGCAAGCCGCTGTAACAGTTGTTTCTCAGAGGGAATGATAATTTAGCAATTAGTGTGGTGAATAATATTGTAGATAACAATTTCACCCTCTCTTTAGGGTCATAAACGGAATACAATTTAAA
>SEYY01010503.1:0-17152 GCA_009176605.1 Armadillidium nasatum
TGGAAACTTACCATTTTAATCCAAATCGTAACCTTTTTCCCGATTTCTACCAGAAGAAATATCGATAAAGTATTGATAAAATACCGTTATTTATATCGATACTCATTCAGTTTCACTATGAACCTTTAAAATATATATATATATATATATATATATATATATATATATATATATATATATATATATATATATATATATATATATATATATATATATATATATATATATATATATATATATATATATATATATATATATATATATATATATATATATATATATTCACCTCGTGATTTAATTTTCGATATGATAATATATCGAATAATTTTATTTTATCGATATACTCGATTATTTACACATATTTTAACAAGAACTATACGGCAAAAAAACCATTCTTACATTATCCTTATTTATATATATATACATATATATATATATATATATATATATATATATATATATATATATATATATATATATATATATATATATATATATATATATATATATATGCTTGTGTGTAACTATATCGTTTCCAAATTTTATCTTTACCTAAAATACTGTTATATTCACACTGTGTTCAATGGGCGTACCTAAAGAATCTTGTTGTAAGACGATTGGCAGAAAATTTAATGTTAAAATTAGACCCATGTTACTCTGAAAAATGACCGACCCAAGCACAGTCGATTACTTCTGTCCACGATAGTACAAGGCAAGGAATATGATCGGTGAGGTCAGTTTGGACGATAAAAGTTTCCTATTGCAATTTAAATTCCCCCAAATATGATCTAATAGAGTAGGATTTCTGTTTTCAATGTTGTTAGGCCTAATTTAGGTAGCTGTGTTTTATAATTTTTAGATCCATGTGATGCCAGAGGTTCTGTAAAGAGGTGCTTCCTAATGAAAGATTCTTGTTCAGGCAATATATATTAAAGTCTCTAGCAATCAAAAAATTTGAATCATTCAAGCGATATTAAATTAAAATATTCAGAGTGTTAATAAAATCAAATTTTAAAGAATCTGATGGTCTGTAGATTCATACAATGCTATGTTTTATTTATTTGGTGTCGATTCGAATGGCAAGTGCTTCGATAACATCATTTTCAATTTGTTGGAAAATTCGTTTCTTACGTAGGTGGAAACTCTACCTCTTCATTTTTAGTTTCTAACTAGATGGGTTTCATTGTATCCAGGAATTGAGTAATTGTCTTTACTGTGGTTATTTAGAAAAGTTTTACTAAGCAAAAAATATCAAAATTTATGTTTTGGTAGGTTATATAATTTGAAAAATCATCATGTTATTTAGGGAGGCTTCTTACATTATTGTGAAATTTTGTGAGTTTACTTAATTAAACGTTTTGTCTTCCTTTAATTCATCAGGGAGATGTTTTCTGATGTAATGCATTTCTAATATTCAGTGGTTCATATCAATGGCTTTTCTATTGCTGATTTTTCTAGAACTAATAAATTATAGTAGTAAAATAAAAGAGTAATGAATGGCAATATTAATGGTAAATGGAGGTTAATTGTGAAATAATTTTGTGTATATTAATAATAGGAAATATGTATGTAAGCTTCATAAGCAGAAAATATGAGAGATATTTATAGAAAGTAAAAGTATCGCAGGCTATATTAACAGCCAGTGTAAATGATAATTATAAAAATGACAAAATAATAATAAAATAATAATAATAATAATAATAATAATAATAATAATAATAATAATAATAATAATAAGAAGAATTATAATAATGATATTTTAAAAATTGTACTGAATGCTTTTCATTTTTACTCATTTTAAACTTAAAAATTAAAATAGCTAATAAAGACTTTGATTTCATATTGCCAGTTGCAGATATAAAATCAAAATGAGAAGAAGATGTATTGAATGAATAGTCATAGATCACTTTGGATCAAGGAATTAAAATATAAATGTTTGCGATATAGGAAAACTCTAAGAAATTTTATTTTTTTATTATTTTAATTTTAAATAGAAACCTAATACGAATATTTAATTTAAAAAATTATAATGCAAAATTTCTACGATTAATTTAAAATCTTCCAATTTAATGATTAACAAAAATGTTATATATCAGAAAATATTTAAATATTTTTTCTATTTTAAAGAACTATCTTTAGATATTTAGAAATCTAAAATCATATTTCCATTGAAAAATTAGAACATTAAATCTTCCTACCTTTATTTTTCCTTTCTTTTATTTTCTAGATAAACAAAAAATTTTAAATAAAACATACTAAGCCAATCTCAAATTTTTTATATTTTTTATTCAAGATTTTCGGGCAGCAGGAAAGTTTTGCAAGTTTGATTACTTAGAGTTATTAGTAACCAGAGAGATCTGAATTCCAGTACCATAAAATTTATTTATCATAAGTGAATTCCTTTTACTAAATCCAGCTCAAATATTTTGTTTCTCGCTTTGAATTGATTTTAATATTAACACTATATCTTTTAATATGTAGTAGTTTTAATAAGTTACATAAACTGTAAAGGATAAAAATGAATCATTTATTCCCACTAGGATTCACATGACTGCATGTGTCTACACTTAGATTAACATGTTTCAAATTAGTTCCTAAAAAAGTGATATATAACATTTAAAATACTTAACTTGACGCGGCTTAAGTAAGAAAAAAAAATATAAAAATAAAATATAAGAGGTAAGTCAAATATGCTTCGCTATAAGAGGGAAAACACTTGATGAGGTTGAGAAGTATTATATTGAACTTGAGAATATATGTGTGAGACTTTCAGGCAAGTGTAGTATGCACTCCAGCTGTCATAATCACATCGTTTGCATAACTCAGCTCTTTATAATTTTAAAATAAATCCAATAATGTAACCTCTGATACATAGGAGAGAAACAGTTTCTAAATATTTTTCCTCAATCTTTTCTCCACATGTCATAGCTTGAGAATTGGTGTCCGTAATGAGTGAAAGGTTATAAATTTAGTCTAGATAGAACTTCCCTTTGTTATATTATAAAAATCTTATTTTTCCATGAATCAAAATCAGTTTGGTTTTAAATGAATTCTTTTCTGCTAAACTTTATTTATTAAAATTTTTTTTAGAACTGAAATTATTGAACGAGATAATTCTTGTGGCTTTTGCTTCATCTAATTGAAAAAAAAACCTTCTCTGTAAATTACATTAACTCTATCTATTCATTGCACTATTAATGTAGATTATATGAGTCTATGAGATGTTAAATTAATTAGTATTTCATTAAATTTTCAGATGAAAAATGCAACCTCTACGAGGCTAATGTTTCGAGTTATTATTTAGGAACAAACTCAACAGAACTTCTGAGTTACAAATGCTACTCTTTATGGGCTGATAAAATGGATATAGCAGTAGAAGCAAAGTATTCTTCTTCATCGCAGCATAAAGATTATTCTGCAGATAATGTAATAACTGGATTTACCTGTTTGAAAACATATACACCAGATTTTCACTCAAACGCCGGCGACAAATCTCGTTGGCTAAAGGCCGATTTCAAATTCCCTAGGTATTTAAAAAAAATTGTCATACAAGTAAGAATTAACAGTCAGGGTTCACATTTTTCTGACGTTGAGGTTCGAGTTGGAAATTCATCAGATATAAACTCTCGTCTTAACTCTCTATTAATGCTTTATAAAGGAACTGCGAAAAGTGGAGAAATTGTTACTTTTGAGAGCAGTGACTCTCTTTTTGGTAGATACGTGACAGTTCAAGCTTTGTCGGGTACTTTTCTAGTGATATCGGAAATGAAAATAATAGAAAAATAGACGTATACACGAAGATTAAAATAATAATAGTAATAATAATAATAATTTTAATAATAATAATAAAAATAATAATAATAATAATAATAATAAATAATAATAATAATTATAATAATAATAATAATAATAATAATAATTAATATTATTATTATTATTATATAATAATAATAATAATAATAATAATAATAATAATAATAATAATAATAAAAATAATAATAATAATAATAATAATAATAATATTTCATAATTCACAAAACTTTATTCAAGAAATGGTATATTTAGAGGTTTAAAGTTTAAAAGTAGGTACTATAGTACTAAATTCTAGATTAATAACAATAATAATATTAAAACTGTCCAGTTCTCAGAAAATTGACAGCTAGGGTAAAACACTCTGGTCTCTTTTAAGCTTCAATGTTTAACATATATATTCAATTTTAATTTATTTAATAATTACAAGTTATGATAGGTTACTACTACAGGAACAAAACTCTAGAAATGCTAATTACGCAAGTAACAATATCAGAGGCGTTACTTATGATATTAGCTACAATAATACTATTAAAAAATAGCGATGAGGATATTTACTTCAATAATAATAATAAAATAATAATAGTAATTGTAATAATAATAGTAATATTAATAATAATTCAAAATTCAAAATTCAAAATTCTTTATTCAGAAGTATAAGTACAAGTTATATATTTTTTCAGTAGGTCCTACTCTACTAGATACAATATTTATAATTAGCTGTACATTACTCTGAAAAGGGGCTTCTAAGGGGAAGCACATTGGTTTCCTTTGAACCCCAAAGTTTAGTTGATAAATATTATATCAATATAATTTGATATACATTATTATACAAATATGGTGAATAAATATAATGAGCAATAATAAAAATAGCAATAGCAATAATAATAATAATGGTAGTAATAAAAGTTAAATACAATAGTACCTATAATAATAAAAATTTATGACAATTTTAGTTATAAGAGTTGCATCTCTTCTTCCGTCGAAATCAATGACACATATGTTACCAAACATTTTTTCTTCTTCTTTCTGCCTTTCTTTTCTTAATTTATTTCTTTCTCTTCTTAACTTATTTCTGAAAAGTTTGGGTTTGTTAGTAGGTAAATCAGATTAGTTTTCACAAAAATCATGTTTAGTGAATAATGTAAGTAATCAGTATTATTAGTTTTAAATGTTTATATTGTATAATGTATTGTATATGGTAGGTAGTTCCAAAATCTAGGTACTTACTCATCAATACCATTTTGCATTTTATCTCTTGTTATTAAACCTAAGTCTACTAATACAGAAAAAGCGATTGCTGCACCAGCCCTATCACTTATTTGATACCTGAAAAAAGATTTATATTAGATATAATACTTTGAAATGTTACTGATCAGCTACACAATATGTAGATTTATTTAGATATTATTTGACATCATAATTTGCATTTACCTGTCACAAGCTTCGGCTAATGTTCGAAGTTCCCTTCTGTTTTGTTGATCACTTAGACCATCTGCAATATAATCAGGATCAGAATCATTGTTTGAAGATGTTGCAAGCATTTCAACATAGGATTGCTGAATGTTTTCCTCAGATGCTGTTCTGAAATGGGGCTTTCTTGATCAGTTTCTGGATAAAGTTAATAAGAACAACTTGGTGTTGACTCTAAGTAATCAGTTTTTTTGGATTTCTTTGCACTTTCAATTTCTTGGATGTTTCTTTTCTTAAATTTAATTTCCGAAGTTGTTAAAGGAACTGGTTTTGAAGTACAGATGTCATGTCAGAAGGGGCTTCTGACAGTTCTTTGGTCCTGTAAAAAAAAGGTCCATAAATTCAGTTTCTGGATCCTCCTTATTTAAATTTGATACCTGAAAAAGATTTATATTAGATATAATACTTTGAAATGTTATTGATCAGCTACACAATATGTAGATTTATATTAGATTTATATCTTACTGATCTATGCAATTAAATGAAAGCATCAAAATTTGATAACCATTGTTGACTAAGACTATGATAGATTTCATTCTTTATATGAAATTACATGCAAGATCTTATTTAAATTAAAATAATATTTTGATTACTATTATTAATGTATTTTACCAATATCTATAAGTTATAAAATTAAAATAGGTAGGTAGTTTCCATTTAACATACTCAGTTACTCACCTCATAAAACTTATGATCATCTTCTGTCATTTTTAGCAAATATTTTCTTTCTGCAGCTGCTAGATTTTATGCTCTTTTTGAAATATGTCAAATAATTTGTTTGAATTTTCTATAAACTTTGAAGCGTTCAATTTAAATTTAGGAACTTGCTTTTGCTTATCATAATTCAGAAGTCTTGAAAACTCTTTTAGATGATTATTTAATCTCATTTGAATAACATTTGCAGATATGGGGTAAACATTATATTTTATCCATAAATTATAAAGCTCTTCACTAACTCCTCTTTGAATATTTTCTTTTCTATACTCTTTGAAAAAAAGGCGTCTTTCCAATACCTGCTTTTAGGTTACCAGTCTTCCTGGTGGAAATTCTTCGGAAGCTTTATAGCATTCATTAATTAGAAATTTACTTACAGAATTTCTTGTACACATAATTTTATAATTAAATTTCAACTAATAATAATAAAAAGCTCTGGAAAAATAAGTAAACTGATATTAAAGTTTTCACATTTTGACATTATGCAATTTTTTTTAAAAATTTTCGGTAAGAATAAGTTTTTTTTTGGAAATACAAATAAAAGTATTAGCTTTACAAGAAAACATAATTCAATAACATTTCTTTAAATTTAAATTCTGCATTATTTTATAGAAAGAGCATGTTTTTAACATGAATAGTAAAAAAGTTATAGAGATTTTAATGTCCCATTAATCAGATAAAATGTTAGATTTTTTAACCTTTTGAGCTTAAGTAAGCGAAGTCAAATCTAGAGAGTCAAGTAAGGTATTTATTTCGTTATTCCATGCAAGCCAAGTAGAGCCAGGTTTACAACATGTTACGACTAAAAATGACTAACACATTTTTTTTTTTTTTTTTTTTTTTTTTTTTTTTTGTCATAAATGTGTTTTTTACATCAAAAGAAGGCACTAGAACACCTGACATATATATATATATATATATATATATATATATATATATATATATATATATATATATATATATATATATATATATATATATATATATATATATTGGATCTCAAAAAAGAATAGTCGATTCTTATCATTCCAACTATTTTCCTATATCTTTCACTTGTATTCTTTCCGAAATCATTTAAACCCTTCTTAACTCTCATTTCCTTGATCATCTGGAGGCTCATTCGTTTTTTTAGGGTTAATAGTACGCCTTTCTAAGTTCGAGGACTATTAGTGATAAATTTTCCTATCTTACTGATCTATGATCTCTTAAGGATTCTGGATGGTCTTGGGTGGTGGCGCTTGACATTTACAAAGCTTTTGACTTGGTATGGCTTCAGTCACTACTCTCCAGGCTCTCTTCTTTTGGATTTCCTCCTATATACTCTTTGCTTTGCTTTGATTGAAATTCCTCTTTAAGAGGGTAGCATCTTCCAAATAACTATTGGTCTTCCGTGGAATCCAACAATCTTTTAGAAACTTTTTTTCAATATAAATCATAGATTGACTGTCCAAAGTAACTACCAATGTAATTTCTTGACTGTTGTCCACTGAGTCTGGGTCCTACATCATTATTATCAAAATTCGACATAATATAAGTAAGCGAAGTCAAATCTAGAGAGTCAAGTAAGGTATTTATTTCGTTATTCCATGCAAGCCAAGTAGAGCCAAGTTTACAACATGGAAAGCGCTTTATAAACCCTCACTAAGAGTAGTAGCTTCAAGAGGGTTCAGCTGCCCCTTGACGACGCCCATATTGGGAGTAGTTTGATTTTAAAATGCATTTATTTCTGCATTCAATTTCACAGCTCAATCTCCCCAGAAAGGGTAATTTTATATACATGGTATCTTTTGGTACTGTTAACAGTAGATGATTTCTGAAGAAATTTTAAATTAAGTTCATTCTTCAATATATTATTAATTACGAATTCTAGGAATCCATTCTTTAGAAAAAGCGTTTTTAGAAAGTTGAATTCATTCGAAAAATTAATGTATGAAGTCGAGATCTTGTATGCTCTTTCGAAGAGTGTTTTAATTAAATTTATTTTATATACATATGGAATAAATGAACTGAATTTAGAAGTTAATCCTGTGAATGATGGTATACATTATTTGTTGTATTCCTTATATATTTTTATATGAAGAAATGCAAAGGAGTTCTCTTCTTCAATATCCATTGTGAACTTGATATTTGAATGCTTAGAGTTAATATAATGTAAAAACATAACAATTTCATTTCTGAATCTAGAAAGTAGAAAAGAATTATCCACATTTCTTATGTAAAAAAAAAACGGTTTGAATTCCTCCGGACATCATTAAGCCAAATGGATTCGGCAATGCCCACGAAAATGTCCTAAAGAACTACCAGGGACAACACCAACGGTTTACTTATAATAATTTTCATTAAGGGGTGGGTCTCATTTTTAGAAAAAAAAATTTTTTTTAATCGATTCCGCTGAAAATTTCAGTATTGATAGCTTAACCTTTTAGAATGATTTGATATTAACTAGTCCTAACAAAATTGCTGGTGTTGTTATTCTTGATAGAGAGAACTATATCAGGAAAGTGGTAAATATACTCTCTGATAATACTAAATTTAAAATCTTAACAGAAAATTGTTTAAAACTTATTCATCAGTAGAAGACAAAATTAACAGATTACTTATATAATTGAAAACTTCTAAAATAACCAATAATGATATCTATAATTCAATCTCTTCATCAGGCGCAAAACCGAGTATATTATATGAGCTTCCAAAAGTTCATAAACCTTATTCATAATTCCAATTTTCTCTGCTATTGGCACGGTAAATTACAAGCTCTCAAAATTTTTAGATAATCTAACTAAAATTGATTATACAATTATAGATACGTACTCTTTGGTCACAGAAATCTTAAATTTTCCGGATGCTAATAAATATATAATGGCAAGTTCCGATGTAGAAAGTTTGTTTAGGAACGTGCCTTTGAGAGAAACGTTGACATTGTACTTAATTCATTATTTACGAATATTTTCATAATTAATGATCAGGATAAATATATTTTTCAGGAATTACTACACATTGCAACAAAACATATATTATTTTTATTTAATGAAAATTTTTATAAACAAACCGATGGTGTTGCCATGAGTAATTGTTTAGGACCTATTTCTGAGTAACATTTTCCTGTGCTATTTCGAATCCATTTGGCTTAATGACTGTCCGAAGGAATTTAAACCGTTTTTTTACAGAAGATATGTGAATGATTCACTTCTACTTTTTAAATCTAGCAATGACATTGATATGTTTTTACATTATATCAATTCTATGAATTTAAATATCAAGTTCACAGAGGATGTTGAAGAAGAGTATTTCTTGATATGAAAATATATTAGAAAAACAACAAATTCAAACTAGCGTTTATAGGAAGTCAGCATTCACAACATTAACTACTGAATTCAGTTCTTTATCCCATATGTATATAAAATTAATTTAATTAAAACACTTTTCGATAGAGCATATAGGATCTCATCTTCATACATTATTTTCTCGAACGAATTGAGCTTCAAAAAAACGCTAATTCTAAAGAAAGGATTCCCAGGATTTCGTATTTGATAATATATTTAAGGGTAAAGATGTAGATTGTTTCTGACTTTCGATTGTCCGAAAATATCGATAATCGAAAATATCGGAGAAGCCTAACGTAAACAAGAAAGTTGCCAGAGGTACTATTACACTAGACATACACACAATTATTATTACTTACTTTTCTAGCAGAACCTAATTCGACTTATCATAACCTGAACTACCGAAGATGCCGTAATTTAACCTAAAAAATAATAATAATTTTAATGTACTTATAGTTTATAACATAACCTAAATTTAAGGTTTCTGAACTGAAAAGAACAAATTACACTTGTATCTTGAACAGTCAAAGGTAACTGAAATTCGTTAGGTATAAAAGTATCGATTAAAATAAAATATCGACATAAAAAATATCGATATAAAAAATATCGAAGGTCAGAAACAATCTACACCTAAGCCTATTTAAGAATCAACGTAATTAAAATTTCTTCAGAAATCCTCTACCGTATTAACAGTACCAAAAGATACCCTGTATATGAAATAATCCTTTCTGGAGAAAAATGAGTTGTGAAATTGAATTTAAAATTAAAAGCATTTAAATTAAAAAGGTAAATGCCCTCAGCTTAAATTCAAATTAGTATTTTCTAATGAAAATAAAAATGGATGATTCTTCAAAGTTTATGCTAATCAGTGATTTACAAATACAAGCGCGATGACTTAAAACCATCTACATAGGAAAGACGACACGAATTCTTTCTGTTCGCATTGCTTAGCATAATGGTATCTCTTATAGGACTTTTGGAACATTTGAACCATCTCCCGTATTCAGCCATTAACTCTCAACCTTTTAAAAAGGATCATCCAATAGAGGTTTCAAATTTTATAATTTTGACTACTGAATGTGAATCCAACATCCTTTCTTAAAATCCTTATATATTTGGCACCACACTCCAAATTTAAATGAAAATTTGTGCTCTGAAAATATTTTGATATTGAAGTAGAATATTGTAATTTGGTCTTACTTTTTACTATTTATTTATTTTCCTAAATTATGATTTTCATATATTTATTTATTAATATAACTTTTAATAATATTTTTCCTTTGAATTTTATATTTTTCAAATTTTTTATGTAATAATTTTAATTGTATTCAAAACCTTGATAATAAGGGTAGAAGATTTAAATCACAATAATCTTGTATGTAATAAATGTTTAAATTTGTCTTAGTTCTTTTACCTCTTTATATATATATATATATATATATATATATATATATATATATATATATATATATATATATATATATATATATATATATATATATATATATATATAATATATATATATATATATATATATATATATTATATATATATATATATCATATATATATATATATATATATATATATAATATATATATATAAGTATATATATGTATTATATATATGTTGTGATATATATATATATATGTGTATATATGTGTCATTAGTTATATATATATAAACCGTGTATTTTGTATAATTGTAAATAGAGCTATTAGAGGATAAAGAAATACTTACCTCATCAGGGGTCGAACCACCGCATGTTGCGACTGAGATCGACAAAAGACTCGGTGCTCTACCGCTGAGCTATCCACGAACCCAAAAAAGTTCGCTTCAAAGAACAGTTTCAAGCAACCGATCTTCCCGTCAAGGTATCACCAGGTTTTCACCCTGTTCCTCCCCGTCCTTATTAGTTATTATTTTAATTGCATTTTTATAAACCGTGGAATCATTTTGTATAATTGTAAATAGAGCTAAACAAATTAGAGGATAAAGAAATACTTACCTCATCAGGGGTCGAACCACCGCATGTTGCGACTGAGATGACAAAAGACTCGGTGCTCTACCGCTGAGCTATCCACGAACCCAAAAAGTTCGCTTCAAAGAACAGTTTCAAGCAACCGATCTTCCCGTCAAGGTACAATCACCAGGTTTTCACCCTGTTCCTCCCGCTCCTTATTAGTTATTATTTTGACTTTTTATAAACCGTGGAATCATTTTGTATAATTGTAAATAGAGCTAAACAAATTAGAGGATAAAGAAATACTTACCTCATAATAAGTGTGTGATTGTACCTTGACGGGAAGATGGTTGTTGATGTTCTTAAAGCGAACTTTTTTGGGTTCGTAGATAGCTCAGCGGTAGACCACCGAGTCTTTTGTCGAAGTCGCAACATGCGGTGGTTCGACCCCTGATGAGGTAAGTATTTTTTATCCTCTAATTTGTTTAGCTCTATTTACAATTATACAAAATGATTCCAGGTTTATAAAAGTGGCAATTAAAATAATAACTAATAAGAGCGGGGAGGAACAGGGTAAAACCTGGTGATTGTACCTTACGGGAAGATCGGTTGCTTGAACTGTTCTTTGAACTTTTTTGGGTTATGGATAGCTCATAGAACCGAGTAAACATATTATATATATATATATATTATATTATATATATATATATATATATATATATATATATATATATATATATATATATATATATATATATATATATATATATATATATATATATATGTGTGTGTGTGTGTGTGTGTGTGTGTGTGTGTACGGATACAATATAAGAGCCTACGTAGTATTTATAGATCAAAAGAAGGCATTTCATATGGTTCCTTGGAGGAGACTGTGGGAGATCCTAGAAGGAATAATGAAGCGAGCAGGGGATTGTGTTATGCACTGAGGAGTACGTATAAAGTGGCAAAATGTAATGTTAGAACAGGATATAAAAATGAAAGATGGTTCGAAATAAAAACAAGGGTAAAACAGGGAAGCGTATTATATCCTCTATTTGTCATAGCCTACATTGATAAGATCATTAAGGAGGTTAGGGAAGAAATGAGGGAAATAGAAGGTTACATTATGACATATGCAGATGATTTCGAGGTGTGGTGTGAAAGTAGAGACGAAATTAAAAGAATTGTAAGCAGTATGGTAGAGAAACTTAGAGTGAGAGGATTCCAAATGAACACTGAGAAAACGGAAGTGATGAGTATAGGCAGAGAGGAGGAGAAGTGATGCGAGT
Source organism: Armadillidium nasatum (assembly GCA_009176605.1). Lineage (NCBI taxonomy): Eukaryota > Metazoa > Arthropoda > Malacostraca > Isopoda > Armadillidiidae > Armadillidium > Armadillidium nasatum. The sequence goes on from SEYY01010503.1 coordinate 12,572, forward strand.
TTGTGGTAGATGGGGAAACATTTAAGAGGGTAATGTAACTTAAGTGTCTGGGGGGATTACATACAGAGGATGGGGAGTCTGATGCGGAGATTTCACACTGGATAACACAATTGGAGAACGAGGGTGGCTGTGTACTCTTTGCTGAAAGATCGATATATGAGAATAGAGGTTAAAAGAATTATTTATGAAATAGTGTTGACAGATATACAGGCAACAGAAATGAAGATCCTGAGATAGCAATGATTGGAAAGACAAGGAGTGATAGGATAAGGAATGAAAAAATAAGACAAGAGGTTGAAGTAATACCCCTGATAAGAAGGATGGATGCAGCAAGATTAAGATGGTGGGAACAATTGGAGAGGATACCAGAGGCTAAGTTGCCGAAGAGAAAATTAGAAGACCCAGAAGAGAGCCGAGGAAGAGAAGGGGGGGGGGAGTCGGTGAAGGATTCATTGAGGAGATTCGAGCTGCTGACAATGTAAGAGATACAGAGAAGAGAGACAAAACTAAATGGAGGGGATTGCTGAGTTCACTGACTAGGTCGTGGTTTCCCATTGGAAGACCATGACGTTCCTGGGGGAGGACAGTAAGACAGTTTAGTATATATATATATATATATATATATATATATATATATATATATATATATATATATATATATATATATATATATATATATATATATATATATATATATATATATATATATATTATATATATCACTCGTTCGAAAACTTTTTACTTTCAACTGTTATTAAAAAATATTTTTCTGTTAATTATTTTTTAATTTCACAAAGATAATTTAAAAATAATCAATCTTTAAATAAAATGACATTCGCTCCTCACTTATTATTTTCATTATAAAATAATAATAATAATAATAATAATAATAATAATAATAATAATAATAATAATAATAATAATAAAAATAGTAATAGTAACAAAAAAGAATAGTTAGTAATTATGAAAATAATAAGTTATGATAATTAAGGTTATAATACTTACGATGATAGCGAAAATTATAATAACGATAGTAATAATAATAATAATAATAATAATAATAATAATAATAATAATAATAATAATAATAATAATAATAATAATAATAATAATAATAATAATAATAATAATAATAATAATAATAATAATAATAATAATAATAATAATAATAATAATAATAAATAATAATAATAATAATAATAATAATAATAATAATAATAATAATAATAATAATAATGACTATCAATCTTTTGTCTTAGTATAATTATCGTACGATTTCTACAGGTTTTTCCTGACATTTTTATTACCTTTTTTTTAGTGTTAAGTGTGGTAGTAAGTCAGATGTCCTGGGCTGGACAGATAAATAAGGCTGTATATTTAAGCACATACACTTCAACTACAGATTTTATGTGGTACAGAAACCCAGCTACAGGAAATATATTCATATAAGTAATTTCCAACAATATGTCAATGCAATAGTTATGCCACATTCAATATCTCAGGAATATTCCACAGCATTGATTGACCTTGATAATAATAATAATAATAATAATAATAATAATAATAATAATAATAATAATAATAATAATAATAATAATAATAATAATAATATATAATAATATGTTATTTGATAAAATATGATAATGGTTATTGAAAGAAAGAGAAGTGGTACCAAGGGAATACTTGGGATATTTACTGAGCTGTATGGAGCCACAGCTGTTGCAATGATAATTGGGAGAAAGCTGTTAATAAAATCTTCGCTGAAATAAAATGAGAAATACATTACAGAAAAAAGGAATAGAAGCACTGATAGAAGAACGACAATATTTTCAAAATTAGAATGGGGGTACCCAAGTAACGTTTGGCTACTTCTGCTGTACATACAAATAACACTCACCCAGTGAAGCAAATAACTGGTTGGATATAGTGCAATTGTTGATGACCACTGTGGCACCAATTTGAAGTTGACAGGAGAGAAATGAACTTTAATAGACTAGTATATTAATAAATCAATTTCACTTGTAAACTTTAGAGCAGGCGTAGACTATGTGTAAAATGGAGCATAGTCTAGATGCTAACCGAGACCATAGCATCTTTGAATAGAGCGTATTGAGACTGAACGGCTACGGGATTCCCCTCCAAGATCCTGCAGAAGAGCTTTCACAGAAACAGAATAGGAAGACGGATTGTTCTGTCAGATCGTATCCGTCCTAACATGGGAAGACGTCGGAGAATACCGCCAGAAGGAGCTGAAGTTTGAGTCGCAGAAGGCGGAGGTTGTGGAATCTGCAAATGAGGAGGAGGATGTGGCGAAGGTTGGGAAGTAAAATTAGAAAAAGTAGGAGGAGTATGAAAAGTTGGCACATGTTGTGCATCAGGAATGAAAAGTGTAGGTGTTGGAGAGACTGTAAAGTCAGAACAGCCATGAAGATGAGACGTGAAGTCCTGAATGTATTGTAGGTGGTAACGTTCAGGCACAGTTGCTGTGTTCAGAGCACGATAATCCCTACAAAGACACCAGTCACCAGGAGTGGCTTTAGAAACTAGATGCATTGGAGAACTCCACACAGATTTAGAAAGACGTATGATGCCGAGTTCAAGCATACGACGAAACTCTGCACGTGCAACCATGAGCCACTCTGGTGGAAGACGACGAGGACTAACAATAGAGGGTGCGCCACATTATGTTGCACTGGAGTGTGAGAAGAATAAGACTTGAGAAGGGAAGAAAATTCTTGGAAAAGAATAGAGGAGAACCCAGAATATGGGGAAAAATAGGGCTGACGGTGGAGATCCTGAAATGATAATAATAATAATGAATAATAATAATAATAATAATAATAATAATAATAATAATAATAATAATAATAATAATAATAATAATAATAATAATAATAATAATAATAATAATAATAATAATAATAATGTTATTTGATAAAATATGATAATGATTATTGAAAGAAAGAGAAGTGGTACCAAGGGAATTCTTGGAATACTTACTGAGCTGTATGGAGCCACAGCTATTGCAATGATATTTGCGGCGAGGTCACCTCGAGCCCTGAGATGTAGATCCATCGACTAAACGTCGTCTGCGAAGGTCCAACACAATGTTGAAATGCTCAAAGAAACCGACACCAAAGAACGGTTGCTGAACCCCAGAGATGACAAAAATCCATCTGAAAGTCCTCCTGAGGTTGAGATTCAAGGTGCAACTTTGCTGACCGTACGTAAATATGGGAGTAAAAATTGCTGCGTGTAAAGCCACACTAGGAACAGAAACAGAAGAAGAGGAAGAGACCTTCGGTAGGAGTGAAATTTCCTCTAAGGTATTGGACAAGAAAGCTGAGAGAAATGGAAGAGTCGGAAATGAGAAAGACCCGGTACTGCATGTGCAGTTTTGGTAGAAGGTTCATTATCAATAACCACCTTTATTGATTGGCCTGGCTGTTTTCCTGAAAAGAACAGGGAGGTGGGGGACACACTTCTGTGCGTCATTACCAAAGGTAGGTTCTATGGTAATAGCACATACCTGGAGTCCTTCTGCTGGAGGAAGAACGAGGACGAGACCTCGAAGGTGTTGGAGAGCGAGTACGATGAAAGAAGGTAGAAGAGGCGAAAAATTTCTGCATGGAAGTGGTGAAGACTTGACCTACAGCCTAGCCATCTTGGTGAAGAGGCCCTGCTTCGGGAACATAGCAGAATGGCAGGATAGGAGACAGAAACAGGAGCAGGAGAAAATGGAAGTGAAATAGGAGGTTGTGCTGAGAGTTCCAACGGGGAGTAAGAAAGAGCTGCAGAATAAATAGTAGTGGAAGAGGGAGTTGAAGAGAGAGAGAGAGGGAGAGTGAGAGAAAGTACTCATTATCCTCTCTGATGTAACACCTATCTCTTGCAAGGGGGTTGAAGGAGCTGATGCAGCGACAATGCTTTGCACTGAGGGAGGCAATGTGTTAATAAAAAGAGCCCTCAATATCCCCAGTTCTGTGTCAGTTGGTGGAGTACCAAGAAGGCCCATCATGTGGGTGAGTAACTGGCGTTGGGATTCGATTCCCACGGATCTCTCCCTACAAGAGGCGAGCGAATCTCTCTTCAGACGTGTTGGCCACACGCTGTAAGATAACCACATGAAGGTTGTTATCTTACAGTAGAAGTCACCAGAAGTTAAATGGAGCATAGTCTAGATGCTAACCAAGAAAAATAGTATCTTTCAATAGGGCGTATTCGGCGAAACGGCTACACTTGAATGAGAATAAAATTGTCACTTATTACAATAATTTAAGCTCTTGTTCTCTTATAAGTTGGACACTTTTCAAGGAAAATGACTTAATATTTAGTAACGAAGCTTAAATTTTAAAAAACAAAATTTTTACAAAAATAATAAGAATATTGAAAATTGTTAACTGTATTATACCAAAATTAAGGAAATAATTGAGTTTGGATGCTAAACTTTAGATTAAGTATTCCTTTTTTATCTTCACAAGTAAATATTTTGGTGATTAGATTTTCCTTATATATGATCTTTGGTTCCGGTTTAAGTTTCTTTATTGGAAAAGACTCTGGGCAGTTTATGTTAAGAAAAGT
>SEYY01010504.1:0-10133 GCA_009176605.1 Armadillidium nasatum
AATTTTTTAAATATATTCTATTTACTCAGAATTTTTTTAAAGAAAATATTAAATACATTTTTAAAAATTTTTGTTGCATAGTCCTATTTTAATAAAACTTACTTTAGGGCCTCTGAGTTGCTCTAAGTAGTATCTGTAACTAGAATTTCCCAAAACAACAATTTTATCAAATTTTGAAGACCTAAAAAGAATATATATATATATATATATATATATATATATATATATATATATATATATATATATATATATATATATATATATATATATATATATATATATATATATATATATATATAAGGGTGGTTAAATTGTATGGGCCGATGTTGAATGTGAACCACACCTAAACGTCAAGTTTTTTACTGCATTTCATTTGACTTTTTTCAATTTCAGACTTACTCAATTTGAACCATGGAAAGATACACAATGGAGCAACGTGTTAAAGTTATTCAGGCTTATTATGAAAATGGGCGTTCAAATCAAAATGCATATCGTGCACTTCGTGATTTTTTTGGTCAATTTAATCGTCCAAATGTGCGTACAATCGGAAAAATCGTGAAAAAATTTGAGCAAACCGGGTCTGTAGGAGATTTGAAAAGACCAGTGCATGCTCGTACAGCTCGTACTGCAGAAAATATTGCTGCTGTTCGCGATAGTGTGGCTGAGGAGCCATCCACTTCAACTCGTCGTCGTGCCCAACAATTGCACCTCTCACGCTCGTCGTTGATGAACATTATGCATAAAGACTTGCATTTAAACGCTTACAAGGTGCAATTGACTCAAGAACTAAAGCCTCTTGACCATACAAAACGTCGTCAATGGTCAGAATGGTGGCAAGAAATGGCAACAGTGGATGATCAATTTTCGAGGAAAATCATCTTCAGTGATGAGGCACATTTTCACCTCAGTGGATTCGTCAATAAGCAGAATTGCCGCATTTGGGCGAATGCTAATCCAAGAGTGATTGTCGAAAAACCAATGCACCCACAAAGAGTGACTGTTTGGTGTGGTTTATGGGCTGGCGGCATCATCGGGCCGTATTTTTTCCAAAATGAGGCCGGTCAGGCAGTTACTGTGAATGGTGTTCGCTATCGTGAGATGATAACGAACTTTTTATGGCACGAATTGGAAGGTATGGATGTGGACGATATGTGGTTTCAACAGGACGGTGCCACTTGCCACACAGCTAACGAAACAATGGCTATTTTGCGCGACAAATTCAATGGCCGTGTTATCTCACGTGGTGGCGATGTCAATTGGCCGCCAAGATCATGTGATTTGACACCGTTGGACTTCTTTCTTTGGGGTTATTTGAAAGAAAAGGTGTACGTCGATAAGCCAGCAACAATTCAAGAGGTAAAGGATGAGATAATTCGGCACATTAACGGCATAGAACCCCAATTATGCCTCAGCGTCATCGAAAATTTGGACCATCGGATGGAGGTGTGCCGCCGAGGTCGCGGCGGCCATTTGGCCGATATTTTGTTCCATACATAATTGAACCATACCATATTATCATAATAAAAAGAAATGACAATAAATTCCTAAGTAATTTGTGTTTTATTCAAAATCAACATCGGCCCTTAAAATTTAACCACCCTTTATATATATATATATATATATATATATATATATATATATATATATATATATATATATATATATATATATATATATATATATATATATATATATATATATATATATATATATATGGACCAACTGGGGTCCCAGCCCCGACCCACCTCGGCCACAATTAATAATCTAGGAAAACCATGGTATAACTGCAAGGGTTAAAATTGCAAATTATACTTTTCATGGCAGATTAAATAAAATATAATAAAAGAAAATTAAGAGTTTTCTTCAGGCTTTTTCAATATTTTCTTTCTTTTCTGTTTCTTTTGACGGCTCCTCTTATGCTAGTGAATGTTCTCTTTGTATTTTGATTTTAGATGCCCCCATATAGATTTGATTGAAAATTTTTTACTTGGGGCACACAGAGATCCTCTTTTAATTTCCTGACTGCAGATGTTACATTTTAGGTATTTCAAGCCAATCCTGAAACTGATCTTTTACCCATTTTTTCAAAATGTAAGATACCTAACCTGTTGAATAACTATTGTGAATCAGAAAAAAAAATCAAAATTTTTTGTAGTTTTCTCAAACTTTTTTTTTTTTATTTTTTTTCTGTAATTTTTTGAATTTTTTTTCTGAAAAAAGCATATAATCATTAATTAAAGTGAATGTTGCCTATTCTACTCCTTCCTTATAATTAAATATAATTTTCTTAACTTAAAATTTCAGTGATTTTGAACTTTTAAGCAAGCCCAACCAGAGCTCTGGCAAAATTTGGGAGGCCCCAGCAAAATTCCTGCCATTGTTGGTATATATATATATATATATATATATATATATATATATATATATATATATATATATATATATATATATATATATATATATATATATATATATATATATATATATATAAAAATCAATCACGTTTTTCTAAGGAAAATGTATTAAAGTTAAATTATATGTAACAATGAATAATTTGAAAAATTATGGAAAAATAAGAATTTGTAATATTGGATAAGGAACAACATGAAAAGTTGATGAAAAATCATTACACAATTTTTGACTCTACATTGTTTAGGTGCCCCCTCAATGAAGACATAATAAATTCTCAGATGCTTCTAAGCCAGACATTTCATCAAAGATTGGAACAATTTTTAAACCTTCCCATTAAATTACGCTACAATGATTTCCTACACAATTTTTAATACCAAACTCCTTTATTAACAAAAAATATCCATTGAACATCACATGAAGTTTATCCTGTCCAATGTCCTTTCTATTTTTACATTTTATAACCAACCCTTTTCAAATAAATTAACAATGTCATTTATTTCATGAAACCTTAAAGGTTCAATCAATCATTATTTCATCCTTAGTTTCAAATCTCTTCTGATCACTTTCTCTAATTTTCATCAATATACACTATTATTATATATGGTTCCTTTACTATTCACTCAGGATTTTAATATAGTATTGTGGGGAATTGCACTGTCCTATTAGGGTCATCTCAGTGTTTATTATTATGTTATATATTTTATCAGATATTATATTTTCTTTTTATGTCCAGTGTTAAGTTTTTAATAGATGATAGTTGTGTGTGTCCCCTGGGGATTCAGAATCTAATCCGGTATTTAAGTATGGTTGGGCAAGTTGCAAGTGGGGATTTGTAAAAGGCCCTAGTGAAATAAGAGTGTAGAGTATATTAATTAATAAATAGAAAAAGAGTCAACAAAGAAAGAGGTGAAACTACCCTGTCATCACCTCTATAGGTAAGTAAGTGATGGTATATTCAATAATGTTTTAGAGTTAGGGAATAAAATAGGGAATGTGTGAAAAAAGTTGCTAATCAGTGTGTTTGTTAATTTAATAGGTAATTCTTGTTCTAACATTCTTGCATGTAGACTTTACACAAGTTTATGTGACTGACTTTTTGTCTTGTGTGCCATTTACTTGCTTCCATGTATTTACCCTTTTTTATTACTAATTTCTTATGTGTGGTGACTCTATTGCTACATTCAAAGATAATCATTGATATCATCAACAATAGTAAGTCACATGAGAAATTTGGAGTGATCAAAGATCTCCCTTTTAACATGACGAATCAGCAGTTCTGGAAAGCTTAGCCGCACAACAGGCTCACAACACTGAAAGGGAGATTGTGAATAGGAAATAAATTTATAGTTGTATGAATTTCAACTTATAGTTGGAGATATCCAGAGTATCACTTTTATATATTTTTGTAAAAAAAAATTTTACTGAAATATTTTTCTTTTGCAGCTATATGAGAGAGTTTTCTTATTTTATAAAATTAAAGTTATTTGTATAAAGAGTATATTCATTTGAATAGTATATAGCATAGATCTTTATAAATTAAATTCTTTATGAAGTAAAGTTGTGATAGAGAAAATTAAAATTCAATTGACTTTTTCGACCTTATACTAGAATCAGGTAAAAATGCTGTTAATACCATGTTAAATGTTAGATATAAATATATTAGAGATTGATGTAAGGTGCACACATGTGTATATGTGTACTCATTATTTGTATCTTGTTAGGATTTCTGGTTGGTCCAGGAAGTAAGATATAGAAAGAAAACATTGGAAAAAGATATAACAAGTCCTTTAATCAACAGGTTCGTTATAATGTCAATTGCGTAATCAAAAAAAAAAAACTTAATTATGCTTTTGTAAATACATACTCACATATGTATGTGTATACACATATATATGTGGGTGGGTATATAGTTTTATTCTTACCAGGACTTTTATCCATGGGCTTGATCCTTGAATTGGTTCGTGTGTTTGATCCCTTCTTGCCAAAAGAAAAACATCCAATAAACCAAATAAACTCGACCAAGAAGTATTAAAACCAAATCAATTTAGTCTAATCTGAAGCAAAGTTCAATATTGTTAATTCGATCTCCTTCTAAAGACAAATCTTGAGACGTTTAGATAAGTTTCAAAGCCTTAATTACATCTTTGTACGTTCCTTTCGTAGTTCCTTTCTTGTTCTTTCCCAATTTTTTTCCTTTTTTACCAACATTTACTAATCTTCCCCACTCTTCACTAGCATAGACGCATAGACTCGATCGCTCGCTGGGACTGATAAAATTATAATCGTATATACAAAATCCGAACTTAATAAAATTTTATAAACATTTTGAAAATAAGGTTTAAACTTGTAAATTTTTACTTTTATATTGTTGATTTAAGAAGTTTATAGAAATTAAGTTATAAAGTCACTTATAGATTAAAGATAGTTAAATTTAATGAGCTTCTCTTTTTCCTGCGTTTGAAGTTTTTATTTACTTGGAGAACACAGTAGTGCTTTGATCTTATCTACTTGCATTTTCTGAAAGTGGGTCCAGTGATTGATACCTTGGTAATTAATGAAACATCTAGCCAACGTGGGAGCCTAAAAAACCTCCAGAATACATGGTGAGTTGGGTGCATAATAAATCTTATCGGTTTGTGAGGGAATTAAGGGCTTTAAAATTAGGAAACCTGTTGGGCTGCCAGCAACACAACACACTACATTAAAGATAGTTGGGTTGGAAGCCTTTTGCTCCGCCTCACAACGCTATGGTTTCCCAAGTGATAACCATGATGGCACAGATGTTCAACAAACCTAAGTCCAACAAGGATGCACCACCAGCAAAATTTAACCCTGACACAGACCAGGACCTTAAAGTACTTTCGTGAATTTGAGGAATATTGCACAGTCCTGTACCCAACTCAAAAACAGGATTGGTTAAGGCTCTTGGGTTCGTATTTACAATCATCTTATCTGGCCCTCTATCATCAAATCCATAAGGTGGATAAGTCTTATGAAGAGATTAAACAGAACTTACTGGATCTGTTTAACAACGAGGACACAGTGAGACAAGAACGGGCAGTCCATGATTTTATGGCTGCCAAAATGCGAAAAAATGAGACCGTCAGGATCTTTGCTATCCGGTTGTTGGATCTCGCAAAGAAAGCTTACCCCACCACTTCTGCGGAGGACTGTAAGGAATATGAGACATTGCATCAAGTGTTTCTATCAGACTTGCCGCAAACAATTAACAACATGAGACATTGCGTCAAGTGTTTCTATCAGACTTGCCGCAAACAATCAACAAAGAGATTGAAAGTTATTTGCGTAATCACAAGTGGTGTTCGGGAAACAAAGTTTCCTTTGATCAGCTGGTGAACCTAGCTAATAGACACCTTCATGATTTAAAAGGACATGCCCAAGTACCCTGAAGTAGTGGATATCTCCAGAGTTATGGCTGAGTCGAGACCCCAACAGAAGTCATGGGTGAATGTGGTGAAGCGATGGAAGGATACTTCTTCCAATGCCCAACCGCCTCCACAAAAGCCAGTCGAGAAAAGGTCATCAAAAAAGGAACAATGTCAAAAGAAGGCTACGGGAAACCGCAGTCCCAAGTTCACTTGGGACAACAAGTAACGTAAAAGTAGCGAAAGTTCCAGCTCTTCGGGACAGTCGGATGACCGTAGGAAGGATAATCGCAAGCGACAAACTTCGCAAAGGCAAACAAACTAGTGGTGTAGTTTTTGCGATAAAGACACTCATTCAAAGGACACTTGTTATATTCTTAATAATAAGTGTTCCATTTGCAAGGAAGAGTGGGCACTTGTCTTACAAGTGTTCGCAAAATCCTAAACGCCAGAGGCAATCACAACAACAGCAGTATCCGGAGAATTGTCTGTATGTAACCAATATGGTCATGTGGGCAAACATTATCCGGAATGGAAAAACCGATGACCGAGACAACAAAGTGATTCTCCACCAAATTCTGGAAGAAGCAGAGGTGATTCGCAAACTTCCAGAAGATCAACGGCGGAGAATGAAAATGCCACTGGTGGCTTGCCTGCGCAAAATCAACAAGAGCACCCTTTAAACTAACTGACCTCGTGACTGAGGGGCCAGTCACGGTTGAAGGGTTAACTACTCCCATTGGGAGTCCCCCATTAGTAACGGAGTTAACTTCCACAATTGTTTAAAGGAGAAAATAACTAAGGGTGATACCCTACTTCTACAATTTAGTAAATGCGAGACCCAACCCTTAATGGTCGCAGTAGAAGTAGTAGACTGCCCAGGAACTTGTTTCCATTCCTTAATAGATAATGGAGCAGAGATCAACTTAATAAAAGAAAGTGCTGTTTCATTATTGAATGGTATACAACGATATCCATCGGTGGTCGCAAGGGTCACAGGCGTTGGAAATGCGCGTATTCCTATACACAAGTTCGTAATCTTAAGATTAAGATTCAAAACGGGGTATATTTCAACTTTGGAAGAATTTTATATACTTAAAGATTCTGCTATGGATAACTCCATGGTCATTGGAGTTACTCTTCTACGAGCAAATTCCTAATTACCCGATATGTCAACTTCTCAACTCTTCCAGAGAAAAGGAAAGGAATTCAGGGTAATATCGAAAGACCCAACGAAATTAACCTATGGTGAGGTCATCAACTCACGGAATGTGGAAATTCCCGCTAACCATTACAAGATGATAGATGTCAAAATGGCATATCAAGGAACCAACTTTCCTACTTTGACACTGTTAGTGGAACCACAAGAAAAGGTAGAAGTGGAAGTAGTGACCAGAATTAACATTGAAGAACCATTTCAAATTACTATCTGCACTAAGGAGGACACCTCAAGGTTTTTACTGAGAGGGCAAGTGTTGGGAATTGCAACAGCATTACCAAATGATAATGTAGAGGTTTCTATAAATAGGCATCAACTTGATTCAACACAACAAGAATCAAGCATTGCTTATTGGACTCGTAATAAGATTATTGAAGAGTTCAAGATTAATGAAGTTAACGTTAATCAAGAGCAGAAAGAACAATTGAACACCCTTCTTCTACAATATCCAACTGTCTTAAGTATGGATGATGAAGATGTTGGATTAGCAACTAATATCCAACATGAAATTGAATTGGACACTAACATCCCAATTCATGTACCTGTTAGAAGGTTTCAAGGGCCTTTGGCTCAAGAAATCCAAGAACAGTGTGAAGTTGGAGAGAGGGGATATTATTAGGCCTAGTTACTCTCCATATTCTGCTCCTGTGCAACCAGTACATAAGCTTGATGGTAAACTACGGCTTTGTATTGTATTTCCCTTTGGATGAAGATTAAGTCTCCAAACAAAAAAAGATGTCGATATTTGCGAAATATTTCTAATCCATGTTCACGAAAGGTTGTATTTTCGTAGGGATCCAATGCTCTCCTCAGTTTGCGAAGAACTTTGTCTTTGAATTGTTCTTGGATTATAACCTCTTCATCAGCGCTAAATAATTCATCAAGTTCGTCAATGGTTAATTGACAAATGTTGATGATATTTATTTTGACGCTTTTCTTCTTACATGGTTAAAGATAATTAAAATGTATACCAGATACATTTTGTAACTTACAGACATCTCCAAGGGTTCCATATGTTAATGGATTGTTGTCGTGGTAGAAAACTCGTTCAAGGCATTTAGATATAGTAGCAAAGGCTAATAGTGCTTCTGGAATTGAAGTTGGCCAGGTAGCTTCAGCAACTTCAGCTTCTTTGTAATATTCCAGCCTTTAAGTTGATACTTAGCGGAATGTTTGATAAGCTTCCGCTACAGTTTCCCTAACCTCCATTTGGTTATCAGATGTTCCTTCCAACCACATGGATAAAGATCGAAACAAGGAGTTTCCACCTCCTGGCATTAAACGAAGCTCTCTAACCTTCAGGAATAAAACCCGAAGGCTGAACTTCATCAATGGTGATAACTTCCAGTTGATCATCCTGATCATCCGGGAGTGCTTCCACTGGAGCTCTGGACAACGCGTCAGCTACCATGTTATCTTGACATTTTATTTAGCAGATGTCATGTGTCATAACTGGTTAAGTCATGAAATGTGTGAGCGATACGTCCATCAACTGTCGCCATGTTATTAAGATATACCAAAGGCTCATGGTCAGTGAAAATAATGAGCTTCTTCAAACACAAGAATGGTCTAAAGTTCTAACGGCCCATCTCAATGCTGCAAGCTCCTTCTCCATTGTAGAGTAGTTCATTTGAGCTTTGGAAAAGGTTTTTGAGATATAAGATATGGGTCGGAGGAAGTGGAAGGTTGTTCACCCATGTCCATGGAATACACGAAAGACCTAGAGTAGCATACCCTAGTTTCTGATTTACCTTTGGTTCGTCATTTTGGTGCTGATGGTACCGTCAGTGGTTGTTGAGGAAGGAGAGTTTATCCATGGACCTTCGGGTATCCAAGGGCTAGGTCTTTCATGGATTTCATGGACATAGGCGAACAACCTTCCACTTCCTCCGAGTCATCACAACCACATGACGGAGTGAAAATTGATAAGAAGAAGGGTTCGTTCACGGGTTGTTCTCTACCAACCTCCAAACCACGGAAAAGTTGTCCAACAAATACTCTTCCGGTGTCAACAACAGCATCAACCTCTAAATCTAAAGTTAAAAGATTACAAAGGAAATCTAATCAACGTAGGAAGATGCGATGTCAAGATGCTAAGCAGGAAGGATCTTCTACGAAGTCGACTGGTAATAACCCAACAGCTTCATCATCGACTATGTCACCTGAATTCATCACCTTCACTGCAGTACAAGCATCTAAACTGTGGAGGTTTGCGAAGGAACGGAGCATCTTGAAAGAGGTTGCTCTGAAGGAATTTAATCAGGCTTTCAAGCAGGTGACCAAAATGGATCACCAAGATTGAATTTCTATCGTTCTTTCGTACATTAGAGAGGTGAGATGTGATTCGGTTGATAGGTAACTTTGAGTCATTTTCTTCAATAAAATATTCCAATCTTCTTCATGATCAATTCTTTCCGTGGCATTACATCATCTTAACACTACTACTTGCTGTCTATAAAGTTGGTCATTTTTCATCACTGAGACCAACTTTGGTAAGGGGGTGTGAGCATGTGCACATTAATGTGCTCATACTTATTCACTTTGCTTTCTCAGATGTGTCACCACGGAAATGAATAAAAAGAAGAAGAAGAAAAAATTGGAAAACAGACCATTAAAAGATAAATATTAATTTATTTTTTAGTAGTCTATTTCTTTTTACTAACTTCTGTTTTTCTTTCTTTCTTAGGTTACAAGTATTTTACAAATTAATAAAAACAAATCATAAAAAATTATAAATTTATCCAAACAAAATATATATATATATATATATATATATATATATATATATATATATATATATATATATATATATATATATATATATATATATATATATATATATATATATATATATATATAATGTAAAAAAAAAAATTACATACCTTGCACTAATAGCTTCCAATGGAACACTTTGGACTGGTTGATAATTGGACTGGAAACATGCAAGAAAAAAGATGGTTAAAATTTTACTTATTTTAAAATAAAATATAAAATCATAATGGTACAGGGAACGCAAAGTCTGTAGATAAAAACTAAAGTCTTTCACAAGTAAAAAAAAAAAAATATTTAATATTTTAATATTGATATTCAGAAAAAGAGAGAGAAAAAAAAAGTAA
>SEYY01010506.1:0-2500 GCA_009176605.1 Armadillidium nasatum
GTTTAAGTATTAACTTTTAATTAGCAGGAAGAGTAATAAAATTTGGATGATTAAATAAGAAAGAAACTGAAATATAAGCCCAAAATTGATTTTTAAGAAAAATTACAAAGCGCAAATTGGTAATCGCTATTTTCAAAACACTTGCGCAAAAGCGCAAATTATTTAGATAGAGAGCAAATTTGCGATTTTGCGCTCTCAAAAAAGTTTTTGAGCGCAAAATGCACAAGCGCAAATTTTCGAAATTTAGCGCAGACGCAAAAGCGCAAATGTTTTACTTAAACCGCAAATTTGCGCTTTTGCGCTTTGCGCTCTCATTTACGCTTATGCCCACCTCTGATATTATATATATATATATATAATATATATATTATTATTATATATATATTATATATATATTATATATATATATATATATATATATATATATATATATATATATATATATATATATATATATGACGAAAATCTCTAAACTCTAAAATTTCAATTTTTTTTAGGAATATCCAGGTAGTTTCCTATTTTTTTTAATTTATCACTGATTTATGACAATATTGTCGTTTTATCACTCAATAAATAAGGTAACCAAATTTTTTTTTTTTTTTTTTTTTTTTTTTTTTTACGAAATTTGCAGCTATTGTGAATAAAATGTTTGTTTAATTAATTTTCAAAATTTCAGCTTTATCTATCTTATAGGAGAGCATCACGAGCTATCATAGCGTGTAGACGCTCTGAAATCATGTTGGCCTGAAGGGCAGTATTTTGTTTACCTGGAAGGACGGCATATGCCCTCGTAGGTCAGGTCCACTCCCAAAAACAAAAAATCTATCTTAAATTTGTGTGTAGAAAACGCTTTCTATATGTGTTCCTATAAAATCTGTTCTACGTTCATATACAACCGATATTTTGCTATTATATGTCCTTCTAAACATCGATATCAATCTCCCTTCCATTTACGACTTGCTCTTCTATCTCCATTTGAAAGTCTGGATCTCTTAAAAAAAAGTTAATTGCAATGAAAAATTTGTCGAGAAGTTGGAGAGGATAACCTTATCTGACCTTCATCAATTATATATATATATATATATATATATATATATATATATATATATATATATATATATATATATATATATATATATATATATATATATATATATATATATATATATAGGTGCTAAAACCACATGATTCGTGTAGTTAAAATATAAAAACTTTTAAAGCCTTCTATATGGGGATTCGAACCCTGACCACTTGGATGGTAAGATAGAGTGCTACCTCTACGCTAAGATAGTCCAAAAGGAAATCGCAGGAATCAAAAAAGGAACTCTATGAGTGATCGGGATAGACTAATGATCTGTTGCCCTGTGTCAGAGTGCAGTCGGGGAGGTCCTTTGAATTAAGTCTGCATGGCGGTATTTCTCCTTGCGATTTCCTTCTGAACCTTCTTGTTAGGGTTCGAATCCCCATATGGCAGATTTGAAATAATATATATATATATATATATATATATATATATATATATATATATATATATATATATATATAATATATATATATTATATATATACTACCAATTAATAATTCGTAGAAAAGTTATCTGACTGAAGTCGGAGGAAAAATAGATTATAATTGCCTAAATGAAAAGTCAGTAATTAGTTTAAAGTTTGAAAATTTTTCTTCTTTTTCTTTTTTGTTTCCCTTTCTGTTTCCTTTTCTGTTTTCCCCTTTTTATTTTCCCCTTTTTATTTTCCCCTTTTTATTTTCCCCTTTTTATTTTCTCCTTTCTGTTTTCCCCTTTCTGTTTTCCCCTTTTTTTCCTCTTTATTTTCCCCTTTCGGAAATGATAAAAAGTAAGATGTCTTCAATTTTAGATTTGTGTCAAGAAATCATAAATCTCTGCTATTTTTTATTTTTATTTTTTTATTTATTTTTTATTTTTATTTTTTATTTTTATCTTCTGAATAGTTAAAGTTTAGCGTAGCGTATTCGGATATATTTCTGATTTTTGAGGTGAAACTATAAAAAATTCAATTTCTTAAAAAAAAAATTTTCTAGAGTTCCACTCTTTCATAGAGGACAATGCTGTGGTGTATGGAAATACCAATGAATTACCGACAAATTTAATTCTTATTAATGAAATATTAATGTATTAAAATAATATTTCCCAATTTTTTTTTTTTTTTTTTTTTTTTTTTTTTTTGTATTGAGTGAAGTAAACTTTCAAATTAGAAAGTAATAAAGTAATAACTTTCTTAGCTTTCAAATTTGTATGTAATTTTTAATTTAAAGTAATTATTAATTTACAGTAAATAATAAAATATATTAATTCACTTGTAATAATAATTCTAATAATATAATAATACTATACCATAATAATAATAATAAAAAAATTGTAATCAAAATCAGTTTTTAAATTAAAAAATGACATATTTCTGTTAATTTTTACTATTAGTAATGGACGACGCTTTTCTCTATAAAACACACACACACACACACACAC
>SEYY01010506.1:17500-20000 GCA_009176605.1 Armadillidium nasatum
AGAAAGGTAGAGGCACTCACCCTTCCAACTATCTTCCTATATCTCCTACTTCTGTTCTGTCAAAAAATTTTGAAATTCTCCTCACCTTTCATTTCCTGGATCATCTGGAATTTCATTAATTTCTTTCCGGTCATCAGGATGGATTTCGGCGCTCTAGGTCAACTGGTGATATACTTTCCTATCTCACTGATTTATGGTCTTCTGCCCTTAGGGACTATGGAGAGTCTTGCGTGATGAGGCTTGACATATATAAGGTATTTGACAGGGCATGGCGGGCGTAGCTGCGCTCTAAGCTCCCTTTCTTTGGGTTTCCTTCTTATCTTTGCTTACTTATGTATAGTTTTTCTTAGATCGATCCATATCGGCACTCATCGATGGGGTGATCATTTGCTAGTTTTCTGTTATTTGTAGTGTTTCTTAGAGATCTGTTCTTTCTCAAACTTTATTCTTATCATTCATTAACGGTCTTCTTATTGCACTTCTATCCTTATTCACTCTTGTTCCTATGACTCAACTCTTCATTCTTCTACTAATTTCAAATCTGCTTCTAGAGTTGCTCTTCGTCTTCAACTTTCCGATTTTGTTTTTTTTTTCTGGGATTTCCCGATAGGGTCACAGCAACCTTGTGAAAGTCAACTCACTCAGCAACCTTGTGAAAGTCAACTCTAATTAAAAACTTAAGTTCTTCTCATATCTTCCTCACTAAAACAACTTCTAACTTTCCTGTCTCCTTCTATGACTCCCCCGTCTCATCTGTAAATTGCATAAACATTCTTGGTCAAAACATGAACTCTTGAAAACCACATGTCACAATGATTCCTAAGGCGGATCCTAAGAAGTTGAGAATAATATTCAGGTTGCGAAAATTTTTTCCTTCTGAAGAATTACTTCAATCATAAAGAAGTCTTATTCACCCTTGTATGGAGTACTGTTCTCATATTTAGAGGGGGACTCCGGTTTCTTCGTCTTTTTGGATAGGGTTGAGTCTAAGGCCAGAAGACTAATTAACTGCTTCCTTCTTTCAAACCATCTTGACTTTCTATCACTTCGACATGAGGTTTGGCACATTATTTCTTTTTTAAAGGTACTACAATTTCAGATATTTGAGGGAATTGGCCTCTCGCAATGAATCACCATTTCGTTACCCTCACAGCACAAGGTGTTTCCTGCTTTCGAATGAATTTTGTGTGAATATTGAAAATCCCCAGACTTAATCGTTGTAGCACCTCCTTTCCAGCCACATCTGTTCTATGGAATTCTACCATCATCTGCTTTTCCTTCTGCTTTTAATCGTTCTCTAGTCAAAGCTTCCGTCTGTGCCTACCTAAAAGATTTGCGTTAGGTTTGGGTTTGGGTGGGGTTTTTCTCTTCTTCTAATGTTTTATTTATGCTCCCTCCTTGAAAAGGTCCAATCTCGATTCCAAATTCCCTCGATATGCTGACATGTTTCTTCAATTCAACTCCTCCAAAATATGAAAACTGTCTCTCTCTCAAGCGATTTTGCGAATTCATTTCCACTTCCTTATTGGTTTTCCCTTCGGTCTTTTTCTTTCGGTTTTGCACTCCAAAAACCTTTCTACCACTCGTGACTTTCTGTCTCTATATCCTCGTTTCCAATTTTCCAGAACGAAATATCATCTGAGAAATGAAGAAGTACAAAGTTTATATATATCTCTCACTAACTCTCATCCTTTTCTAAATTTCTGAATTACTTTATTTGAATACATAAATAGTGACAACACACTATATTCTGTTACCCCATTACACCAAGTATAGGAATTTAATTTTTAGATTACAGTAATTGATTGTTTAATCAAACCATTAAACAGTTCAATAAGTAAAAAATATTTCAGAGATTTTAACTGATCTTTTACAATACAGCCCAGAGAACAAATTTATAACTCTAGAGATAAAAATGGAAAATTAGAGTTAGTAATTACAAAATAAATAATGGTAGAAAAAAATAAAAAATATATTTTGTATTTACTTTTAATAACAAATATAACAATATTTTGGAGTAACTTGACAGAAAAGTTTGTTTTTAGTAACACAAATAGATAGTATTGTGACTCAACTAAATGTACTAGTGTTAATTAAATTTAAAATAAATAGTTATAAAATTAAACCAAAATTAAAATTAAGTAAATTTCGGAGTAATTAAATTAGTTTTAAAATATATAATAATATTTACAGCTCAACTAGTCTGTAAAGAATTTCCCCTAATTATGTAATTATAATTAATTCCATGTTTCTGAAAGATTTCAGTTGCAAATATAATTATTTATAATTTAAGATTAATAATTTAAATTTAATTTACCTTCAAACTGTCAAAAATAAAGATATTTTTATAATTTCGAGAATTTTCGAAATATATTACAAAGTTATAATATATTATATATATATATATATATATATATATATATATATATATATATATATATATATATATATATATATATATATATATATATATATATATATATATATATATATATATATA
>SEYY01010506.1:25000-28101 GCA_009176605.1 Armadillidium nasatum
AACTAGCCACGATTCATTTAAGTTGCTTTATTTATCCTTTTCAATTTTTTAAAATTATGATCAACCTTTTTATGTATGAAGAGAAGAGGTCAAAGAAGAAACCAGTGCAAACTTCAATATTGCAATTTATTTTAGTAATAAAAAATGAAATCTTTAAATATATTTTTTGTTCAACATTACATTAATAAAAACTTTTAAATTTATTTGTCATTTTCGTATTCATTGGTATCATTTTATTATTCATTTCAAAAATGAGAATCATCATTAGTACAGACATCGATAATCAAAAAAAAATAATGTTAACAAAAAATATTTTTGGAACGAATTATCATTTTTTCTATGGTTTACATTCCTCGAATAGTGCGGTTTCAAACGGTACGGGAAGTTGCTGGAACCAATTAGCCGTACTATTCGAGGCATACCTGTACCTAAGCAAACATAACCACACACACATACATACTCCGGTAATTTATTAATTGATTTGTTATATATATATATATATATATATATATATATATATATATATATATATATATATATATATATATATATATATAATATATATATATATATATATATATATATATATATATTATATATATGATATATATATATATATATATATATATATATATATATATATATTATATATATATATATATATATATATAATATATATATATATATATATATATATATATATATATATATTATATACATATATTATATAATAAATGCAATAATGCAAAAAAATAGTATTTTATACATTTTCCTTATAATATAATATTAAATAATAATAATAATAAATAATAATAATAATAATAATAATAATAATAATAATAATATAAAAGTTGAAGGATATTTAGAGCTGCTACTATCCTTAAAAATCAAGATCAGTCTCTTTTGCTTAAGGTTCTCCCAATCAATAATCGAGAGTGAATTTTTCAATATTGACTCTTGCAAGAATCAACAATTTCAATCCTCTTTCATCAATTAGTCTCTTATGAATCTGATGGTGTTCTTTTTAAAGTGTTGAAGATTTGGAAACATCTCAATTTTTCTGATCTTAAGTATGATTGACAGTATGGCTTTCGTAAAGAACACTCTACTGGTCATCTTCTTTTCTTTCTTTCTGACTCTTGATCCATTGTTCTTCGTTGTTTTGGAGAATCTTCGATATAGTCTTCGATAGAGTCTGGCACAAAGCTTTGATCTCCAAGCTTCCATCTTTCGGAAACTATCATTTTTTGTGAGCTTTCTAATTTGCTTTCTGATTATTCTATAGCAGCTGTTGTAGACGGCCACCGTTCTTCCTTTAAATATATTCCTCAGGGATCTGTCGTATCACCAACACATTTTATACTCTTCATTAATGATCTTTTCTCTATTACTTCATCACCTATCCACTCCTTCCACTCCCCTGCTGATGACTCCACCTTTCAATTACTCCTTTAAGTTTGAAAGACACCCCTTCCAATAGCAGTTAGTTGACACAAGAAGGATGACCTTGGAGCAACTGACATTTGATCTTACTCGTATTTCAAATTAGAGCAATGAAAAAAATAGTCGCTTTCAATGCTTCAAAAACTCAATTTCTCCATCTTTCTACTCGACATAACCTTCCACACAACTATGACATCTTCGAAAACACTCGACTCAAATCTTCATCTGTCCTCAATATTCTTGATATTTCTTTTTCTCGTGATCTTTCTGGAAGGATTAAATTTCTTCTTTTTCTAAACAAACTTCTAAGAGGTTGAGTGATCTGAAGCGCCTTCGCGATTTCTTGACGCCACCCCAGTTGTTTGCTTTTTAATAGGGATATTGTTCGCTCCTGTATGGAGTGCGCCTCACACATCTGAGGTGGTTTCATATATATAGCTCTTCTCTTTTGCTCTTACTAACTATCTCCAATCTTTTCCTGCTCATCGAATTGTTGCGTCACTCTCTGTCTCTCTCTACACTCTCACAATTACAACGGACACTGCTTTTCTGAACTCTCACTTTGCATACCTCATCCATTGAGAAAGACTGGTGCGAAACGTCTTTCTCTACAGTCTCATACTTTCTCTGTCCAACTCTCTAACAACGCACAACTACTATTCTCAGTCTTGCATGTACTACTGGTAAAGTCTGGAACACACTCCCTTTATCTGTTTTCCCAACTTCCTTTGACTTGCACACTTTTAAACGCCGTGTACCGGAACATGTCGGGCATTAACGACCAGATTTCCGATATTTCCCCAACTCTGGCCTTTGGCCTTCCCCCATAGGAAGTAATATATATATATATATATATATTATATATATATATATATATATATATATATATATATATAATTATATATATAGAGATAGAGAGAGAGAGAGAGAGAGGAGAGAGAGTTAGTTAGTTAGTAAAATTAAAATACTTGTTGTGTACTACTAGTTGAAAAGGCAAATTTTCCCTTTACATATTAACTATTTACAAAAAAATATCAAACTGAACTCAAGCAGGGATCTTGGAGCTCTCTTAATTACCCTTCAGATAAATGGCCATTTTCTTTTTGTCATTTTCTTTTTATTATTGATTATCTTCACTTATGTGCAGAGTCTTTTCAATAAACCTGGAAAGTATTTATGTGATTTTCTTACCATATAAAAGATTTTCTCGTGTAATAGTATAACTTTTGTTTAAAAACTCAAGTCTACACGGGCTCTTTGAATCATACGGGAAATTGGTTCGAATCCCAGGGCTTTCTGTATTTTTGTGCTTATCAGTTGAGTAAGAATGTGTTCTTGAAGGTGTAACAGATAAAAAATATTTGGTAACTATGCTTTAGCTGTTTTGGTCTTAAATTGAGGCATTAAACATCTCGTTACAACTCGTCATGAATTACAGATTGTTTCCTATAAATGACAATTCTAAGTATTTATTTCTGTTCATGAAGTGAATTTTTAAGTCCTTTAAGTTGTGAAAACTCAAGCGAATATTATCCAAAGATATTTAAATTCAATATACCTTTCATTAACACATTTGCTTGGTAAAGGAACAAAATAGTAAAAAGTCTTTGAGTTGTATAATTGCTTCTCATTCATATTCATATGTATTAAACTGAAAT
>SEYY01010509.1:2500-10000 GCA_009176605.1 Armadillidium nasatum
TGAAAAAAAAATTCGCTCGCCAGGGCTCGAACCATTGACAGCATCGTCGCAGTTAGACAATGTACAGAAGGCAACGCCAATTTTCCCCCCAAAAAAAGAAAGCATAGTAGAAACGGTCCTCAAGCTCTTCTGCTTCGAATCACTGTAGCAACTCGGCGCCTATTTTAATCCATAGGATGGTGCTTAGAATCCCAACTGGGCCTAATATAGCAATCTGTTGGGTGCTCCTGGGTGTACGCCAGGACTCGAACCATTGACAAACAGCGTCGTAGTTAGACAATGGTTCGAGTCGTGTCGTGCGGAATATTTTTATCTCTCTTAAATTGCTAATTTGGTCGCAACAGTTATTGTGCTCATGTTGGCGTTGCTTGACTTTGGTTGGCTGCTCCTATAACCCAGGAGCACCCAGCAGAATGCCATAGTAGTTCCAGTAGGAGTTCCAAACACCCTTTTATGGGTTATAATAGGTACCGAGTTGCCATAGTGATTCAAAGCAGAAGAGCTTGAAAACCGTTTTACTATGCGTTTTTTTCTTTTGGTAAAAGCCTTCTGCATATTGTCTAACGGCGCCGCTGTTGTCAATGGTTCGAATCTTGGCGTGCATAAAATTTTTTGCTCCTGCAACCCACAAGTACCCAGCTGAATGCCATAGTAATGCCAGTAGGGGTTCCAAGCAATTCCCCGATTTATATTAATATATATATATATATATATATATATATATATATATATATATATATATATATATATATATATATATATATATATATATATATATATATATATATATATATATATATATATATATATATATATATATATATATATATATATATATATATATATATATATATATAATATATATATATATATATATATATATATATATATATATATATATATATATATATATATATATATATATATATATATATATATATATATATATATGGAATAAGAACAGATATAGATAAACAAACAAACATTTCAATAATCCTCTGAAATCTTTATTAAGATACAATTTCAATCAAGTCAATGTCACAAACAAACAAATGTAGCAAATGTATTATTTAATAGTTTTATTTAAAACAAATCCCTATAATAGCTTGCAATATTATCTTCTTTGGATGGATACCAATAATTGATCAAATAATTAATTGATAATTTAGTAAACGTTGGATTCGGCATCAAAATGTTTCTCTCCACGCCTCTGGCGAGTGCCCAACTGACTTATAAACTCTTTTCCAAAACTTAATTCAATTGGGCCCTTGGCGTCTGCTGACGTCATAAGGGCATTCTCTTTTATCATTGGCTAGTTTAAATGCTTTCCTCATACGACAATATTATTCACAATTAAACCATTATCTGTTTAAAAGCCTTAATTAATTAATACATAGCAATCTAAAGACATTAACCCCATTAAGGATTATCAAAAATAATAGATAAAATTTGAATAAAATCATGCCACATGTAAAATAACACGAAAACGGGATGCCGGATATATAATATTATATATATATATATATATATATATATATATATATAATATATATATATATATATATATATATATATATATATATATATAATATTATATATATATTTATAGTATATATATATATATATATATATATATATATATATATATATATATATATATATATATATATTATATATATATATATATATATATATATATATATATATATATATATATATATATATAACTATATATATATATATATATAATATATAATATAAGTATATATATATATATATATATAATATATATATATATATATATATATATATATATATATATATATATATATATATATATATATATATATATATATATATATATATATATATATATATATATATATATATATATATAATATATAATAATATATAATATATAATATAAATATATATATATATATATAATATATCGGGGATATCGAAATCCAGACCTTTGCGATAGTACGTCAGACAATATTATTCACAATTAAACCATTATCTGTTTAAAAGCCTTAATTAATTAATACATAGTTACCATTAAGGATTATCAAAAATAATAGATAAAATTTGAATAAAATCAAGCCACTACAGTTCAAAAGAAGAACACCATGAGATAATTCATAAAAAGACTATTTACGCAGACTTAGCTCAAATGATTCTCCCGGCTGCGCTCTGGTCCAATGACAATAGGTCAGATTCCATCCTTTGAGCTAAGTCTGCTTGAATAGTTCTTCATGAGCTCTCTCATCGTGTTCTTCTTTTGAGCTGTCATGGCTTGGTGGTAATGCCCGCTCAGCAGATTTGAATTTTGCATAAAATCTATCGCGAATATGCGATTTAATATATATATATATATATATATATATATATATATATATATATATATATATATATATATATATATATATATATATATATATATATATATATATATATATATATATATATATATATATATATATATATATATATTAGTGATGGATCGTATGTCATATTTTCTCATTTGCAGATATCAAATTTTGGTGAAGTGCGGATGTGTATACGGACGTTGAAGTTTCGAAAGTGCAAATGCGAATGCGGATGTTAATACCAAGTTAAATTAAATAACAAGATTTTCCACATACTCACATAAAACACTGTGAAGGTTTCATGCCGTATGTCCGCAGTAAGATTTCATAAGACGAATGGCCCTAGACTCCACATTTTTGAGAAGTGTTCTGTGTGTAGAACCACCACAGATGTGCGAGGGGTTCTCCCTACAGGAGCGAACAACATTCATATGAAGAGAAATCAACATGGGTGGTGTGAAGAAGTTCTGAAGGCGCCTCAAAACACCCAAGCTCTTAGAAGCTTGTTTATAAAGAGACGTAATGTGATTTTTCCATAAAAGATCACGAGAAACAGAAACACCAAAAATATTAAGGAGATATGAAGGTTTGAGTTGTGTGTTTTCGAAGAAGACATCATAATTGTACGGAAGATTGTGTCGAGTGGAGAGATGTAAAAATTGAGTTTTAGTGACATTGAAAACGACCATGTTTTCTCTGACCCAAATTAAAATCCGAGATAGATCAAAGGTCAGTTGCATCAGGGCTACCCTACTTGCGTCTACTAACTACTGTTGGGATGGGCGCCTTTCAAATTAAAAAGAGTAATGAAGAATGGAGTCATCAGCACACGGGTGCATTGGAGATGAAGTAGCAGAGGGGAAGTCATTAATTAAAAGCAGAAAAAGTGTTGGGGATAGGACTGATCCTTGAGGAACACCACTATTAATAGATTTAAAAGATGAACGGTGGAAGTCTACAACATCTGCTATAGAACGACCAGAAAGGAAATCAGAGAGGAGGCAGCAGACAGAAGGATAGATTCCGAAAGAGGGAAGTTTGGAAATCAAAGCTTTGTGCAAAACTTCATCGAAAGAGTTCAATGTTTCCAGCGCGACAGCAATAGATTCACCGAAATGCGAAGAGCGGAGGACTAAGATACAGAAAGGGGAGAAAGGTCACCAGTAGAGTATTTCTTACAGAAGCCATACTGGCGATCAGAGATAAAATAGAAGAATTGAGATGTTTTCAAATCTTCCTGTTAAGGATAGATTTAAAAACTTTGAAAAGAACGGAGGTTGAAGAAATGGGACATTAGTTAGAAGGTTGAAAATGGTCCCTCTTTTTGATAAATGATGAATGAATCTGAATAAGAGCACGTTTTCAGTAAGAAAGGAGGGTTGAAGTAGAAAGTCATAGACGAATTAGTTAACTCAGGCAGAGTGCAAGCTCAGAAGCACAAATTTTGAAGAAGTAATTACAAGTTATATATATATATATATATATATATATTATATATATATATATATATATATATATATATATATATATATATATATATATATATATATATATATATATATATATATATATATATATATATATGTATATATATATATTAGTGATGGCATCCGCATCCGTGGAGCATTCTCATCAAAATTAACATCCGCATCCGCATCCGCATCCGCACTTAGGAAAATTCAACATCCGCATCTACATCCACATCTGCACTTTCGAAAATTCAATATCCGCATCCGCATTTGACAAAAATTCAACATCCGAACCTATATATATATATATATATATATATATATATATATATATATATATATATATATATATATATATATATATATATATATATATATATATATATATATATATATATATATATATATATATATATTATATATATTATATCTAAAAACGTATTTTCTGCTCCCTCAAAGCTTAACACGAGGAAAGTGAATAGTCCTGAAGGTATCCTTCCTGTGGTTCTCAAAACTTATGCTTCAGAGCTTGCACCCTGCCTTAGTAAACTATTTCGTCTATGTCTTTCTACTTCAATCTTCCTTTCTTACAGGAAACGTGCGCTCATTCAGTCTGTTCCGAAAAAGGGGGAACCCTCTCAACCCTCTAACTACTGTCTCATTTCTTTAACCTCCGATCTTTCTAAACATTTCGAATCTATCCTTAACAGGAAGATTTGGAAACATCTCAATCCTCCTAATCTTACCTCTTATCGCCAGTATTACTTTTGTAAGAAACGCTCTACTGGTGATCTTTTTTCCCTTCTCTCTGACTCTTCTTCCTTCTCTCCTCGGCATTTTGGTGAATCTATTGCTGTCACTCTGGACATATTGAAAGTTTTCGATAGAGTCTGTCGCAAAGCTTTGATTTCCAAACTTTCCTATACCAACACTTTTTCTGCTTTTTATTACTAACCTTCTCTCTCATACTTCTTTTCCTATCCACTCCTATGCCGATGACTCCACCTTTTATTACTATTTTTAATTTGAAAGGAACCCCTTCCAACAGCAGTTAATAGAGGCAACTGAGGTAGCCTTGTGGCAACTGACCCCTGATCTATCTCGCATTTCAAATTGGAAAAAGAAAATATTTTTGTTTCCAATGCCACCAAAACTCAATTCCTCCATCTCTCTGCTCGACAACATCTTCCGCACAACTATGATATCTTCTTCAGAAACACAACTCAAAACCTTCATATGTCCTTAATATTCTTAGTGTTTCTTTTTCTGTGATCTTTCTTGGAAAGATTACGTTACTCCTTTTCCTAAACAAGCTTCTGAGGGTTTAGGTGTTTTGGGGCGCCTTCAGAAGTTCTTCATACCACCCCAGTTGCTTGCTCTTTATGTGAGTGTTATTCGCCCATGTGTGGGAAACACATCACACATCTCTGGTGGTTCCACACATAGAGCTTTTCTCGAAAAGGTGGAGTCTAGGGCTTTTCTTCTTATAAAGGCTGAAGGAAGAAATACGGTATGAAACGTTCACATTGTATTAAATGAGTATGTGAAATCGCTTAGTATTAACCTTTCTAATTAGATTAAGGTTCTATAGCAAAGGTAACCCAACTATATATATATATATATATATATATATATATATATATATATATATATATATATATATATATATATATATATATATATATATATATATATATATATATATATATATATATATATATATATATATATATATATATATATATATATATATATATATATATATATATATATATATATATATATATATATATATATATATATATATATATATATATATATATATATATATATATATATATATATATATATATATATATATATATATATATATATATATATATATATATATATATATATATATATATATATATATATATATATATATATATATATATATAATATATATATATATATATATATATATATATATATATAATATATATATATATATATATAGTATATATATATATATATATATATATATATATATATATATATATATAGATAGTAGTAGGGGCCTCGAGGAATTGGTAGTATCCTCAGGAAGTGGAACCTACCTAAAGCGTCATATTTCGTGTGTGTGAGTGAGTGAATGAAGTCAAAAGTGATGGCTGAAAGAAGGGGAGGTACTAAGATACTGAAAGTGGGAACGTTAAATGTAAGGGGAGTGAATAAAGAAGAGAAAAGAGAAGAAGTTATAATAGTGATGAAGGAAAAGGGTTTTGATGTGTTGGCATTGACAGAAACGAAATTGAAGGGTAAAGGGGAAATATCATTTGGGATGTACAAAGGGATATACGCCGGTGTAAATGAGAGGGTTAGAGCAAGAGAGGGAGTGTTATGAAAGATGTGTAGTGGAGTTGTGTGAAGGTGAGTGGTATTATAGGAGCCATAATAGCCTGGGTACGTTTAAGGGTGCGGAGTGAATACTGGGTTTTTATTTGTGCTTATGCACTGGTGGTGGGAAAATATGAAAGGGAGAGAGAGGCATTCTGGGAGAGTCTGAGTGAGTGTGTGGGGGGAAATTTGATAATGAAGATCACATATGTTTGTTGGGAGACCTGAATGCGAGGGTGGGTAATAGAAGTGTGAAAAGAATAGTAGGACATTTTTGGGTAGAAGTTGTGAATGAAAATGGGACTGAATTAATTGGAATGTGTGCTTACACGGTTTATGAAGAGAGATATTCACAAGTATACATGGGTGAGTGGGGTGAATGGGGAGAAGGGACTGTTGGATTTCGTATGTGTGAGATGGGAAGAGAGGAGTAGATTATTAGATGTAAATGTATTAAGAGGAGCAGCCATGGGTATATCTGACTGTTACTTAGTAGTAGCGAGGGTCAAGGTAAAAGGAGGCTGGGAGAAAGTAAAGGCGAGAAAGAGGGTGGTGGAGGTGGTGCGGGTAGAAAGGCTGGAAGAAGAGGAAAATAGAAGTGATTACATAAGAGGAATAAGAGAGAAGTGGAGAGAGGTATTGAGAAGTGAGTGGAGGAAGTTGAAGAGGAATGGAATAAATTGAAGATAGCTTTAGTGGAGGTTGCGAGAAGTGTGTGTGGTGTGAAGAAAACAGGGAATTGAAAGAGGAAAGGGAGTGAATGGTGGAATGAAGATTTGGAGAATATGGTGAAAAGAAAGAAGGACGCCTTTAAAAGGTATCGGGGTACAAAGGAGGCACTGGATTGGGAGGAGTATAGGGAGAGGTGTAGGGAGGTGAAAAGAGAGGTCAAGAGGGCAAAAAGAAAAGTAGAAGAGGAGTGGGCCAGTAAGTGAGCAGAAAATTTTAAAGAAAGAAATAAAATATTTTGGAAAGAGGTAAATATGGTGAGAGGAAGAGAGGGGAGAGGGAGTTAAAGGGGAAGATGGAGAAATATTACAGGGAGAGAAGGATGCTGGAGAAAGATGGAAAGCATATTTTAGTGAATTGTTGAATGAAGGAATAGAGATTAGTAATGGGGAAGAAGTAGAAAACGATGGAGAAGTACTTAGCGAGGATCAGGAGAGAAATATTAATAAAGAGGAGGTGGAAGTAGCGATAAGAAAGGTAAAGGAAAATCAGCAAGAATGGATGGTATATACTCAGAAATGATATATATATACCCCAGATGAGTGACGCATACT
>SEYY01010510.1:0-2500 GCA_009176605.1 Armadillidium nasatum
ATATATATATATATATATATATATATATATATATATATAATATATATATATATATATGTGGTACCTCCTTTCCGGCCACCTCTGCTCTTGAAACCTTCATCTTTTTTTTCCTACTGTATTTAATTTTTCTCACTTTTAAAACCTGCATCTGCCTTCAAAAGAGTTTGTGCTAGCTTTGGTTTGGGTGGATCTGCTCCATCCTAGAAAAGGCCCCTGCCTGTGAGTGATGGTACCCTGTAATATTATACCCGTATATATATATATATATATATATATATATATATATATATATTATATATATATATATATATATATATATATATATATTATTAACTTACACCT
The DNA here is from genome assembly GCA_009176605.1 of Armadillidium nasatum. NCBI lineage: Eukaryota > Metazoa > Arthropoda > Malacostraca > Isopoda > Armadillidiidae > Armadillidium > Armadillidium nasatum. The sequence continues at coordinate 343 of SEYY01010510.1, forward strand.
TCCCACTTTCGCAGGTGGTGTCCGCACAATTCTCTCACAAACATACCCATTCCTACCTATCCACCACTCTCCATCTCACTCTGTCCTCCGCTTATATATATATATATATATATATATATTATATATATATAATATATATATATATATATATATATATATTATATATATATATATATATATATATATATATATATATATATATATATATATATATTATATATAATATATATATATATATATATATATAATATATATATATATATATATATATATATATAATGGCGTAAAATAATGAGGGGCATTAATTTAAGGGCTGAAATAAACAAAGGAAAGAGCACCTGGTCGAATAATTAATGTTATTTTATTGCAAGCATAAACGAGCTTATTACGGAAAAAAACTTATTCTTTTGCTTTACTCTTTGTTTTAATTTTTTTTCATTTGATTTCTTTATTTTATTTTTATTTTATTTTGTTCCTGTTTTAGTTTTTGCTTTTTTGTTTTTTATTTTTGTTTTGTTTTTTTTCGATTGATTTCTTTATTTTATTTTGCTCCTGTTTTATTTTTTGTTTTTTTTTTATTTTTTTTTTATTTTTTTCATTTGATTTTTTTATTTTATTTTTATTTTTTTTGTTTTTTTATTTTTTGTTTAATTTTTTTTTTAATTTATTTTATTCCTGTTTTATTTTTTGCTTTTTTTGTTTTTTGTTTAGTTTTTTTCGTTTGATTTATTTATTTTATTTTTATTTTATTTTGTTCCTGTTTTATATTTTGATTTTTTATTTTTTTTATTTTTTTTCATTTGATTTCTTTATTTTATTTTTAAAAAAAAAAAAAAAAAAAATTTTTATTTTTTGTTTTATTTTTTCGTTATTTTTTTTTTTATTTTTGTTTTATTTTTGCTTTTTTTTCATTTGATTTCTTTATTTTATTTTTGCTTTATTTTTTTCCATTCGATTTTAATATTCTTCTTTATTTTATTCTTGTTTTTTTTTTTGCTTTTTTATTTTTGTTTTATTTGATTTTTTATTTTATTTGTTGCTATAATTTTTCACTGATTTTATTATTTTTTTCTTTATTTTATTCCTTTTTTATTTTTTAATATTTTTTATTTTATTTATTCGCTTATTTTTTTTCATTCGAATTTATTATTTTTTTCATTTTATTCCTCTTTTATTTTTTGCTTTTTTATTTTAAATATTTTTTCGTGTGATTTCATTATTTTATTTTTGTTTTATTTTTCCATTTGATTTTATTATTTTAGTTGCTGCTTTATTTTTTTTTTCCATTTGATTTCTTTATTATAGTTTTTGCTTAAATTTATTTTTAATTTTTATTTCATTTTTTGCTTAATTTAATATTTCATTTCATTACTTTATTTTTTGTTTTATTTTATTTATTTTAATTTTTTCATTGGATTTCATTTATTTTATTTTTTGCTTTGATTTAATTTTTTAATTTTTTTCAGAATATTTTATTATTTGTTTTATTTTATTTTTGATTAACTTTTCATCTGATTTTTTTTATTCTTACTTTATTTCTTTCATTTTGTTTCATTATTTTATGTTTGTTTTATTTGTCATCTGATTTTATTATTTGATTTTTTTCTTTATTTTTGTTTTTCCTTTAATTTGATTTGTTTTATTTTCAATGAATTTTATTTTTATTTATTATTTATTTTTTTTATTTTTCATAGATTTTTCATTTTTTCACATTTTTATTTTAATTTTTATTTTATTTATTTTAATTTTATTTAATTTTTTTCCTTTATTTTTTATCTTATTTCATTTTTTTTATTTTTTTTTTTCATTTTTTTATTATTATTTTTTTAACTAATATTTTATATATTTACTTTAGGACTTGATGATAATTATTTTATTTTATTTTAATTTATTTTAATTTTTTTAATTATTTAATTTTTATTTTTTTGAGTAATTTTTTTTTATTTTTGATTCTTTTTTTTTTTTTTTTATTTTATTTTTTTTTTTTTAAATGTTGTCATTATATTATTTTATTTTTTATTCTTTTACTACCATTTTTTTTTTATTTTATTTTTTAATTTTTCATTGTTTTATTATTATTTTATTTTTATTCATTTTATTTTTGCATTGTTTTTATATCTTTATTTTTTCTTTATTTTTACATCGTTTTATTAATTAT
>SEYY01010510.1:22500-32500 GCA_009176605.1 Armadillidium nasatum
ATTGTACTACCTATTTTGTCTGTTTTCAAGCTTTGATGATTTTTCTAAGTTCCTAAACTACCTAAACTAAAATAGAATTTATTTTCTTTACTTTTCTCAGAAATCATTATTCGTGGTGATTTCTATATTCACTATAACTTATGGTAACTTATGGTTAACTTCTAGCTTCTAAAGTCCAGCTGGTGGACTTGCTTACCATAACTTATGGTAATCTTCTAGCTTCAAAAGTCCAGTTGGTGAAGTTTCTTACCATTTCTCTGTCCACAGCAATCTTTAATATCTATTGAGACTTCTTAGCTCTATTCCTTATATTCTTAGAGGTGAACATATCAGATTTTTGTTCTTTTTTTTCTTTTTTTTTTTTTTAACCTAAAACTCTTCATCTTACAATCTTCAGCACTTCCCTTCAAGTGTCTGTCCTTTTTCTTTTTTTTTTTTTTTTTTTTTTTTTTTTTTTTTTTTTTTAAAAGCTTTCACACACATTCGCATCTTTTCGTTTCTTGTTCAATCTTATCAAGCCTTCTTGTATTTAATTGGTATTATGGGGATGCAAATTGGTCTGACTTGTGAAAATATTCTTTTGGTGTTCCGTTAAAATGATTAACGTTTCGGCGGGAGAGGTTCTGATCATTGCCAAAAAGCATGAAGAAGCTAACTCTTCTCGTATAGGGGCTCACGCACACACACACACACACACATACATATATATATATATATATATATATATATATATATATATATATATATATATATATATATATATATATATATATATATATATATATATATATATATATATATATATATATATATATATATATATATATATATATATATATATATATATATATATATATATATATATATATATATATATATATATATATATATATATATATATATATATATATATATATATATATATATATATATATATATATATATATATATATATATATATATATATATATATATATATATATATATATATATATATATATATATATATATATATATATATATATATATATATATATATATATATTATATATATATATATATATATATATATATATATTATTGGAAAAAAATAAATATATTTTTTTTATTTTTATTTATTTTTTAATTTTTTAAACTTTTTTTTTTTTTTTTTTTTTTTTTTTTTTTGAAAAAAAAGTTTACAAAAAAAATATATATTTTTTTTAATTATAATTAACTTTAAAACAATTTTAATTCCAATAAAAAGAAAGCAAAAAGATTAAGGAAATGTTTTATTTAAAACTTATTGTGTGTGTGTGTGTGTGTGTGTGTGTGTGTGTGTGTGTGTGTATTATGTTTATTTGATGCACGATTCTCTTATTGTTTTCTGTATGTGTGTTAAAAAGATGTATCTATATATTTGTAAGTACATGCTATGTCCTTATATATATATATATATATATATATATATATATATATATATATATATATATATATATATATATATATATATATATATATATATATATATATATATATATATATATATATATATATATATATATATATATATATATATATATTATACATATCAGTTAAGTTCTAATTATGGTTATTTTTTGACTAGTTTGTTAGGAAATGGCGCTAATATTAAATTTCAATGGTAACATATTGCATTCATAAATTTAAATATTAAAAAAGTCTAAGTAATTAGCTTCGTGGTTGCAAACCTTACAAGCTAACCTGTCTCTTCAGTGCTTAATCCATTATCACAACGTAAGGAACGCATGAAATTAGGCCTAATCAGAAAACTCTTAAAAATTTAAATTTAAATTTAAATTTAAATTTTTTAAATTTAATTTAAATTTAAATTTAAATTTAAAAAAAATGATATACTCTTCTCAAAATGTGCAATCATATTGCTTATAAACCTTACAATCTACCCTGTTAACTTAGTGCTTAATCCATCATCACAAACGTAAGAACGTATTCTTTAGGAAAGAGTAGCTAGCTCATCTGCTATTCTTATTAGCCTTTTTGCCGATCTTGATCAAAATCTTTAGTCAGATTATGAATTAAAATAGAGTTTAACACGTTGACTGCCACAAAATGGGGTTGAGCCCGTTTTTGAAAATTTTTTTATTTTTTGACCGATTGAGCTGAAATTTTCAGTATATATAGCTTTTTTCCCGACGAAAATAGTCCATTTCTAACGTTTTTACGAGTGATTAACCGAGTGTTTGTAAATAGATCAATAAATGATTGATAGATTTTTGTGATTTCTTGGAAATTTTAAAGTTGGTTAGAATTCATTTTCAAACCTTCTGTTATAGCTTTATGAACAGAATGCGAGTTGTGTGAGACATTAATTTATGTCATTCTGTCTACATCGACTTTATATCCTTTCAAATGAATTGTTGTCTCTCATTCTGCATTTTTATCTGAAGTTCTAGAGTCAAGGTACCCGCAGGTTTTTTTTTTTTACATTCTAGAGTCTAGACCACCAATAATATTTTTTGTGTTCTACAGTCCAGATTACCCATAATCTTTTTTACGTTCTAGAGTCTAGATCTTCCATAATCTTTTTTACTTTCTAAGACCTAGGCCACCTATAATCTTTTTTTACATTCTAGAGTCTAGACCACCTATAATCTTTTTTATGTTCTAGAGTCTAGACCAAGTATATTTCTTACGTTCTAGAGTCTAGACCACCTATAATCTTTTTATGTTCTAGAGTCTAGATCTTCCATAATTTTTTTTACGTTCTAGGATCTAGACCACCTATAATCTCTTTTACGTTCTAGAGTCTAGACCACCTATAATCTTTTTTACGTTATAGAGTCTAGATCTTCCATAATCATTTTTATGATCATCAGTCAAAAATAAGTCTATTTCATTCTAATATAATGATAAGAAAGTTTTCGATAGTGACCATTTTCTTATTGGAGCTCTAAACTTACTCTACTTTGAACTAATATATCTTTTTTGTGTTCTACATTCCAGACTACCCATAATCTTTTTATGTTCTAGAGTCTAGATCTCCCATAAACCCTTTTATGTTCTAGAGTCTAGATCTCCCATAAACCTTTTTTACTTTGGAGTTTAGAGTTTTTCAGTGAAACACTCCAAACCCTTTGCCTTTTTCTTGAGGATTTTTGGTAACTAAACAAAAAAAATGGCATGACTTTAAAGCCAACATTTTGCTTTTCTTATTAGACGAAAGTAATTTTAAACAGTATATATATATATATATATATATATATATATATATATATATATATATATATATATATATATATATATATATATATATATATATATATATATATATATATATATATCATATATCTATGATTAACAACTCTATTATTATTACGTTTTAAAATTGCTAATATCTTTCATGTATATATAAATACACACACACACGTACACACAACACTCACATAACTCTGAAATGGAAGCTATTTAACTATTCAATTTCTACAAAGCGTTTTTTTTTTATTATTTAAAAAAAAAAAAAATAAAAAAAAGAATAAAAAAAAAAATAAAAAACTTCTTTTTCCATTGTGATTAAAGCTGACTATTAGGGAAGCGAACTCACGAGCAACGGTGGAAGCATATAAACAAATGAAAAAAAAAAACAAGAAAATAAACAAAAAAAAAGCAAAACGAAAGACAAAAATAATATAAACAAGCAAAGGAAAACAAATTGAAATAAATAAACAAGTAAAAATATTAAGCTGAAAAAAATAAAATAAAAAAAAACAAGAAAGCAAACAACAAGCAACATGCAAACAAACAAATAAGCAAAGAACAAACAAGAAAACAAACACACAAATAAACAAAGAGCAACAAACGAACATGAGAACAAACAGTCAAATAAATGAACGGAAAAACAAGCAAACGACAAAAAAAGGAGAAAATAAACGAATAAATAAAAAAAGGTGATAAAAAGCAAACAAGAAAACAAAGAAATGAAAAACAAAAAAGCCAATAAAAAACAAAAACAAACAAGTAAAGGAATAAAAAACAAAAGCAAAGAAACGTAGTAACAAACAAACAAACAAGAAAAAAGCAAGCAAAGAAATAAAATAAACAAACAAATAAATAAAGAAACGTGATATCAAACAAACGATAAAACTAAGAAACAAAAAAATAAAGAAACGACAAATTAAGAAAACAAACAAATACAAAGGAAAAAATAAAGAAATAAAGAAACATTAAAACAAACGAGAAAAGCAAAGAAAGAATTAAAGAAAAGCGAAAACAAACAAATAAATTAAGATAAGTAAACAATCAAACAAAAGTAAAACAAACAACTGCTTAAACAAAAAAATAAGAGAAAAAAATATATGATTTTTAAATAAAATTTGTGAAGAAATGAAGAGATAAAAATAATTTCGATTTTAATTAGAATATTTCCCTAATTAATTATAACTATGATAATAATAATAATAATAATAATAATAATAATAATAATAATAATAATAATAATAATAATAATAATAATAATAATAATAATAATAATAATAAATAATAATAATAAAATAATAATAATATTAATAATATAATAATAATAAAATATAATATAATGATAAAAATAACAAAATAATAAAATAATAATAATAATAATAATAATAATAATAATAATAATAATAATAATATAAAATAATAATAATATTAATAATAAAATTAATAATAATAATAATGATAAAAAAAATAATAATAATAATAATAATAATAATAATAATAATAATAATAATAATAAATAATAAAATAAATAATAATAATAAAAATAATAAAAATAATAAAATAATTAATAATAATAATAAAATAAAATAAATAAATAAAAATATAAAAATAACAATAATATAAATAATAATAATAATAATAATAATAATAATAATAATAATAATAATAATAATAATAATAATAATAATAATAATAATAATAATAATAATAATAATAATAATAATAATAATAATAATAATAATAATAATAATAATAATAATAATAATAATAATAATAATAATAATAATAATAATAATTGGAAGAGGAAATCAAGAACAGAAATCAAGTAAACAAATAGGAAATCACGCTCTTGAAAAATATGAAAATAAGAAACTTAAACAACAGAAATGAAGTAAAAATTCAAGAACAAGAATAAAGTCAAAAAATAAAGAGCAAAGATCAAGAACAAAAATCAAGAAAACGAAAAGAATGTCGCGTTCTTGAAAGATAAAAAAAAAATAAGAAACTTATGGAACAGACATAAAGTGAAAAATAAAGGGCCAAAAATCAAGAACAAAATAAAGAGCAAAAAATCAAGAACAAAATAAAGAACAAAAATCAAGAACAGAAATCAAGAAAACGAAAAGAATGTCGCGTTCTTGAAATATAAAAAAAATGATACTTATGGAGCAGACATAAAGTGAAAAATAAAGAGCCAAAAATCAAGAACAAAATAAAGAGCAAAAATCAAGAACAGAAATAAAAAAATATTCATAATAGAATATCGCGCTCTTGAAAGATAAAACAAAAAAAAAATAAGAAACTTATGGAACAGAAATAAAGTAATAAACAAAGAGCAAAAAATCAAGAGCAAAATGAAGAGCTAAAAATCAAGAACAAAATAAAGAGCAAAAATCAAGAACAGAAATAAAAAAATAGAATGTCGTTCTCTTGAAATATAAATGAAATAAAAAGAAGAAACTTATGGAACAGAAATAAAGGAAAAAGTAAAGAGCAAAAAAATCAAGAATAAAATAAAGAACAAAAAATCAAGAACAAAATCAAGAACAGAAAAAAATAGAATGTCGCTCTCTTGAAATATAAAGAAAAAAAAAGAAAAAAACTTATGGAACAGAAATAAAGAAAAAAAAGTAAAGAGCAAAAAAATCAAGAATAAAATAAAGAACAAAAAATCAAGAACAAAATAAAGAACAAAAATCAAGAACAAAAATAAAAAAAATAAAAAAAAAAAAAAAAAAAAAAAAAAAAAAAAAAAAAAAAAAAAAAAAAAAAAATAAAGAAAAAAAAAAAAAGTAAAGAGCAAAAAAAAATCAAGAAAAAAATAAAGAACAAAAATAAAGAACAGAAATAAAAAAAAATAGAATGTCGCTCTCTTGAAATATAAAGAAAAAAAAAAAGAAACTTATGGAACAAAAATAAAGGAAAAAAAAGTAAAGACCAAAAAAAAATCAAGAATAAAAATAAAGAGCAAAAACTCAAGAACAAAATAAAGAACAAAAAATCAAGAACAAAAATAAAAAAAATAGAATGTCGCTCTCTTGAAATATAAAGAAAAAAAAAAGTAAAGAGCAAAAAAATCAAGAATAAAAATAAAGAGCAAAAACTCAAGAAACAGAAATCAAGAAAAGGAATATTGAATAGGAAGCCGTTGTGCTCTTGAAAGATAAAAGCCAACTCAGTCACCAATTAATTTAAAGAAAAGATTTCTTGAGTCGGAAAATTCGTCCGATTGTTAGAAGCAAATAATCGATTCCGAGATAACGGTAGGGATGAGTCAACAATTCTTGATATTGATATATCGATTAAAAGAGACACGAATATGCGATTATTAATATCATCGTATTGATAAGCTATTATTAATATCATCATATTGATTTAAGAGTTGATATTGATATATCGATTAAAAGAGACACAAATATGCGATTATTAATATCATCGTATTGATAAGCTATTATTAATATCATCATATCGATTAAAAGAGACACGAATATGCGATTATTAATATCATCGTATCTATAAACGATTATTAATATCATCATATCGATTAAAAGAGACACGAATATGCGATTATTAATATCATCGTATCGATAAACGATTATTAATATCATCATATCATATCGATTAAAAGAGACACGAATATGCGATTATTAATATCATCGTATTGATAAGCTATTATTAATATCATCATATTGATTTAAGAGTTGATATTGATATATCGATTAAAAGAGACACGAATATGCGATTATTAATATCATCGTATCGATAAACGATTATTAATATCATCATATCGATTTAAGAGTTGATATTGATATATCGATTAAAAGAGACACGAATATGCGATTATTAATATCATCGTATTGATAAGCTATTATTAATATCACCATATTGATTTAAGAGTTGATATTTATATATCGATTAAAAGAGACACGAATATGCGATTATTAATATCATCGTATCGATAAACGATTATTAATATCATCATATCGATTTAAGAGTTGATATTTATATATCGATTAAAGGAGACACGAATATGCGATTATTAATATCATCGTATCGATAAACGATTATTAATATCATCATATCGATTTAAGAGTTGATATTTATATATCGATTAAAGGAGACAAGAATAATCTATTATTAATATCATTGTATCTATAAACGATTATTAATATCATCATATCGATTTAAGAGTTGATATTGATATATCGATTAAAGGAGACACGAATAAATAATTATTAATATTATCATATCAATTTAATAGTTGATATTAATATATAGATTAAAGGAGATACAAATAAACGATTATTAATATCATCATATCAATTTAAAAGTTGATATTGATATATCGATTAAAGGAGACATGAATAAACGATTATGGATATCATCATTTCGATTTAAAATTTGATATTAATATATAGATTAAAGGAGATATAAATAAACGATTATTGATATCATCATATCGATTTAAATGTTGATATTGATGTATCGATTAAAGGAGACACGAACAAATGATTTAAGAATTGATATTGATAAATCGAGTAAAGGAGGCACAAATAAACGATTATTAGTATCATCATATCGATATTAAGAGTTGGTTTTGATATATCAATTAAAAGAGACACGAATAATCGATTATTAATATCATCTTCTCGATTTAAGAGTCGATATTGAAATATCGATTAAGGAGACAAGAATAAACTATTATTATCATCTTATCGTTGTAAGAGTTAATATATCGATTAAGAAGACAAGAATAATCAATTAATAAGATCATCGTATCGATTAAAAAGAGATTAGCAAGCAATTATTAATATTGATATATCGATTAAAAAGAGATTAGTAAACAATTTTTGATATTTATTCTTTGATTGAGATAGAAAATGCAATTATTGCTATCAACGTACTGTATATATTAAAGATATTTAAGTTAACATTAATTAAGATGGATATGTCAATTACAGAGAGAGAGAGAGAGAGAGAGAGAGAGAGAGAGAGAGAGAGAGAGAGAGAGAGAGAGAGAGAGAGAGAGACTTGAAAGGTCTTGCATCTCTATCTCAAAAAAATAAAATGTATACAGTATTCATAAGAACGTTTTAAGAACATACTGCAAAAACAAACATAAAATATAAGAACATAAAATCAAACATAGAGCATGAGAAAAATAAAGAGAATTAGAAGCCACATTGGGCCTATCAAGACTGTTCCAGTCAAGTCACCATTCGCTGTGAATGTCTCGTTCCAGACTCAAAAATTTTCCCCATGCAAGCAATCAAGTCAACCCAATTATTAAAGTTGCTACATCCATCAAGACAAACTATAATCAAACAATTCAGTTAAGCATACATGCATAATTTCCAATATTCATTGTCATGTTCGGTCATAATTGTTTTCACCGCATTTTCAGATCGGTTCACATTTGACGAACAATTACCGTTTCAGAAATGCTAGAGTGATTGAATAAAGTGTTTCCCTTGATCTTGCTTTCGAACAATCAAGTCAACCCAATTATTAAAGTTGCTACATCCATCAAGACAAACTATAATCAAACAATTCAGTTAAGCATACATGCATAATTTCCAATATTCATTGTCATGTTCGGTCATAATTGTTTTCACCGCATTTTCAGATCGGTTCACATTTGACGAACAATTACCGTTTCAGAAATGCTAGAGTGATTGAATAAAGTGTTTGACGGTAGCGGCTTGATCTTGCTTTCGAACTCTAGGTATACACTAGTTAGAAAAGTTCTTCTCCTCGAATAGGGCATTGCCCGTGAGATGTTAACTTTTTATTTAAAAAAAAAAAAAAAAAAAACGAACTGGTATTCAGGTCGATGAAAATGAAATTGTTTCTTCAGCATTTTCAGATCTGTTCACATTTGAGTAACATATTAGCCAAAAATATCTATAGATATATATATATGCTTACTAATAGGTGTAAACGATCTCTTCTCAGTGGAGGAGGTATGCGACGGGAGGATTCAGAAGATCAGTATCTGTTGTAATAGCGATAGTATAGACCATAGAAAGAGTGACGCAACAATTCGACCGACAGAAAGAGACCGGAGAGAATTAGTGAGAGCTGGAGAGAGTTGATGAGACGAAAAGCCCTAGACTCCACCATTTTAAGGAGAGATGTAAGAGTGGAACCACTCCAGATGTGCGATGCGTACTCCATACATGGGTGAACAACTCCCCTATAAAGAGCAAGCTACTACAGAAGCTTGTTTAGGAAGAGAAGTATTGTGATATTTCCAAGAGAGATCACAAGAAAAAGAAACACCAAGAATATTAAGGAGAGATGGAGTTGTGTATTTTCGAAGAAGATATCATAGTTGTGTTGAGTAGAAAGATGGAGGAATTGAGTTTTTGAGGCATTGAAAACAATCATGTTTTCTCTGCCCCAATTTGAAATACAAGAAAGATTAAAGGTTAGTTGTTCCAAGGCCACTCTTTTTACGAAAATTAACTGCTGTTGTAAGTGGCGTCTTTCAAACTGAAAGGAGTTATGAAGGGTGGAGTCATCAGCATAGGAGTGGATAGGTGATATATATATATATATATATATATATATATATATATATATATATATATATATATATATATATATATATATATATATATATATATATATATATATATATATATATATATATATATATATATATATATATATATATATATATATATATATATATATATATATATATATATATACACCGTTAAATTATTTTAAAATATTTATACTAAATCTGTTCCAATTAAGGTGT
>SEYY01010510.1:50000-52500 GCA_009176605.1 Armadillidium nasatum
AACATACCAGCATTTGCCTCTATCATTTTAAATTCGGAACTCCTCTTGTGAAGCTCGAAAAAACTAATACCTACTTTGTTAATAATTTTTTTTTAAATTTATAATCTTAATTTACTTTTGGCTTTAACATTTTAAAATAAATCATTTCATCTACTAAAATCCAAGCTCTGATGATGTCCGAAGTTGGCGGACGAAACCGGTCAGCAATTGGAAAAAAAATAAAAGAACAAAAAAATCTTTTGAAAATTGGACCTAAGAATAAAGTATCGGGATCTTGAATGATTTGTGAGTGACACAAAGAGACGTATTTTTAATAAAATATAAATAAAAATTTTTTAAAAATGCAAATAATTTTTATACAAATGATAATAATAATAAGAATATTAATAAATAATAATAATAATAATAATAATAATAATAATAATAATAATAATAATAATAATAATAATAATAATAATAATAATAATAATAATAATAATATATAAAATAAATAATAATAATAATAATAATAATAATAATAATAATAATAATAATAATAATAATAATAATAATAATAATAATAATAATAAAATCCAGTCATATTTTGCATAAAAATACCTATAAATAGTCATAAGGTTAGCGAGTTGGTCTTGAATGAGGTAGGTTCGGGGTTCGATTCCCATAGGAGGAATATATATATATATATATATATATATATATATATATATATATATATATATATATATATATATATATATATATATATATATATATATATATATATATAATATTATTTATTTTTTATATTTATTTATTATAATTATTTTAATAATAAATAAAATAATAATGGCAATAATAATAATAATAATAATAATAATAATAATAATAATAATAATAATAATAATAATAATAATAATAATAATAATAATAATAATAAAATAATGAAAAATATGAACATCTTTGATATGAATAATAATGCCAATTATCAAAATAATAATAATAATAATAATAATAATAATAATAATAATAATAATAATAACCTAAATAAAGATATCACTAACAAATGAATATTTCAAATATCGTAAAAAAAAAATATAAAAAAAAATAAAAAATTAAAAAAATTAAAAATTAATGATGGCAACTCAACCGTAATAGAGTTGCCAAAGCTTCCTTTTCTTTGTAAGTAAATTTTTTAGCGGTTATTATGATGAAATAGAAACGTGTAACTTCAATTACCTTTTCAATTCTGATTTGTAATTTTCTCAGTAACTGTAGCGTAATGATAGATATGTATTCAAGTCTAAAAAACAATTATTAACTCATTATTAGAAGTGCATATAACTTTGATGAAACCTTATTCATTTTTTTTTTGTTCTATATAAATGATTTAATATAGGCGTTTTTAAATTCTTTATTATTTATAACTGTGGCTTTATTACATATATATTTAAATATAAGAGTGATTGTAATGTCATGATATTGTATGCAATTTTGAAATTGGTAATCGAATGGTAGTAATAAATTTATGAGGATTTGATGTATTCCATTGTTTGTCTAGTTTTTTTATTTAATATATTTAATGGTGTAAAGGTGTGAAGCAACATTACGACACACCCAGAAAGAAATTTGACAGAATCAGTACGAATGAGATGACAGAAGAAATAAATATAAATTGAATCTTTCAAAAATTATGCACTTGGCTTTGATTCTTGTGTGGAATATGTAAATCTGTGTGTAGTGTGTAGGTTAAGCTGATCATATTTTTATGACCAAATATCTACACTCTTCTGAACATTGCCTTGCCCCCCCCCCTACCCCACCTCAAAATACCCTGCCCGTAAGGATTTTAAGATACGTTTAAAGAAGGGTGATTTTAAATATAAAGAAGAAATACGAGTGTTGTTTTCAAAACCAAGTCATATGGTTTATTAGTTAGGATATTCTTCAAAAAAAAAAAAAAAAAAATTTTTTAATTTTTGCTTTCTTTGCTCCCACGCACCGCGCCCTCTGGCTGGCTGAATAAATAATTTTGCCAAATCTAAAAATCGGAACAAATGTCCGTCCCGATTTAGCTCTAATAAAAAAAAATCGGGACTCTCCTGAAAAAATCGGGAGGGATGGTCACTTTAGTGTAGGTGCGTATTCGTAAGTATTATTGTGCTGTGATATGTTTGATTATTTTTGAAAATATTAAAATGGAAAATGGAAAGGTATTACTTAGTCTTTTTTTAGGGGGGGGAAGGGGGATAATGAATCACAACTAGGGAGTATTTTCTGATCAAGAATTCTCTTGCAATGGTGGGGTCTAGGAATTCTCTTCTTCTCATTTATCTAACTCAGTCTGTCGAACAGTCGCTTCACTCTCTTTTATTACAGATTTTAACAAAGTTCACTTCTCTTCTGTGTATTAAGGTCGCATACTTGATCCATTGAGGAAAACTAACTATATTCCTCTTTCAGTCGAGGTGGTTATGAATCATTATATAATTAAAAAACTAAAAAATAAAAAAAATAATAATAA
>SEYY01010510.1:57500-62500 GCA_009176605.1 Armadillidium nasatum
TTAACTATGTTCAAAAATAACTATTCAGTAATTTGGAAATTAAATGCAAGACATTAATTTAAAGGCTGATATTGAATTCGTTAAATCATAAGGATAATAATAATGATAATAATAATAATATAATAATTAAATTCTAATTATGATAATAATAATAATAATAGTAATAATAATAAAAATAATAAAAATATAACAATAGAAGAAGAAGAAGAAGAAGAAGAAGAAGAAGAAGAAGAAGAAGAAGAAGAAGAAGAAGAAGAAGAAAAGAGAAGAAGAAAAAGAAGAAGAACAACAACAACAAGAACAATAAAAAGAAAAGAAGAAGAAGAACAAGAAGAAGAACAAGAAGAACAAGAACAAGAAGAACAAAAAGAACAAGAACAAGAACAAGAAGAACAAGAACAAGAAGAAAATGAAGTAGAAAAAGAAGTAGAAGAACAAGAACAAGAACAAGAACAAGAACAAGAAGAGGAAGAACAAGAAGAACAAGAACAAGAGCAAGAACAAGAAGAACAAGAACAAGAACAAGAATAGTTTAATTAAAGACCTTCGATTTAGCCCTTCAAGAACATTAGGGATATCAAAAACCAGCCCTAAGGGCAAAGGGTATCAAATTCGAACTCTTTTAGACTTTTTAGAAACAATTACATAATATATATAAACATGTATGGATATATTTATTTATCTTATAAAATGGTATTTTCCCTATTATATAAATTAGGGATGGAGTGAAGTATCGGTATCGGTATCGGTATCGGCAAGTATCGGCAAATTTTCCGATACCGGTATCGGTATCGGCAAAAAAAAATTGTATAGGAGTAAAGTATTGGTATCGGTAGTGGTATCGGCAAGTATCGGCATATTTTTCAGGTATCGGTATCGGGTATCGGTTTCGGGGAATTTTTAGGTATCGGTAAAAAATTTGGTATCTCTCCATCCCTAATATAAATACTAATAAAGTTAAAGCTATTATTTTAAAAAAAAAATTTAAATAAAATTTAAAAAAAAAAAAACACAAAAAAAAAAAAAAAATAATAATAAAATAAATAAATAAAGATTAAAATAAAATTTTAACGATTTTTCCCAAAGAGATAAAATCAAGTCATAAAAATACTATAAATAAAAAATATAAAGACTAATATATAATATATATGATACTAATACCCATAAATACCAAAAAAAATAGACTAAACTAAAAAAATACTAATACTTATAATAATACCAAAAAAAATAAGGCTAATACGCATAAATATAAAAATACTATAAATAGAAGACTAAATAAAGAGTGATATATAAATACTAATAACTATAAATGCGAAAAAAATAATGACTAATATATAAATACAAATACTTATAAAAACGAAAAGAGTAAAGACTAAATAAAGACTAATATATAAATACTAATACCTATAAATACCAAAAAAAATAAAGACATATAAAAACTAATACCTATAAATACCAAAAAAATAAAGACTAATATAAAAATACTAATACCTACAAAATACCCAAAAAATAAAGACTAATATAAATAAAATATACATACAAATACATTTAAACAAAGACTATAAATAAAGACTAATATTATAAATTACTAATACGTATAAATACCTCCCAAAAAATAAAGACTAAAATATAAATAAGAAATGCATATAAATACATTTAAAGCTTTTAACGATTTTGCCCCAAAGATAAAATCAAGTCAGGAAAATACTATAAATAAAGACTAAAGAAAGACTAATATAGAAATACTAATACCAATAAATACAAAAAAAAATAGACTAAATAAAGACTAATAATATAGAATACTAATACAAATAAATACCCAAAAAAATAGACTAAATGAAGCTAAATCATAGTATAAGTATTAATTTAGTATTATAAAGATATAGGGATTTTATTTGCAGGATTTCGTGACCTTGAAAAGTTTTGTAGTCTTAGCTCCGCCTAATTTCAAACAAAGAGTTTGAAAAGCCACGCTGCTACATATGACGTTTAAGTGATGTCATAAAACATGGTGCCTATTATATATTATATATATATATATATATATATATATATATATATATATTATATATATATATATATATATATATATATATATATATATATATATATATATATATATATATATATATATATATATATATATATATATATATATATATATATATATATATATATATATATATATATATATATATATATATATATATATATATATATATATATATATATATATATATATATATATATATATATATATATATCCACAGGCTAATAAAATTATAATGGTTTTATTTTTATTATACCAAAAAATCAACATGATTTATCAATTAAAAGCCAATAAAAATATAAAATTATATATATTATATATATATATATATATATATATATATATATATATAATATATATATATATATATATATATATATAATAATCGAAAATAAATACGAAACATAATCTGGTACAAAGTTATTAAATTTTGAAAAATTTGGCAACGCTTTATTTGCCATTTTTATTTTTGTTTAAATTACAAAGAAACCGCATTCGTGATTGGTCAGGAAAACATAAACTACTTCTTATTGGGGTGTTGATATCTAATGACGTAAAAAAATAATTAAAATTTTATTTTAATAATAAGCATTATTAAACATGTTATTTCTACAAAAAAGATTTAATTAGATTTTTAATGATTAAAAGAAATACAATTTGCTTCATGAGGGTGTTTATTAAAAAAAATAAAAATAGGCATTCATAAAAAGTGCATCACTCTCAATCAGAAAATTATAACATTTGTTAATTCTACTAAGTAATGCTTATACTATGCTAATATATAAATACTAATACCCATAAATACCAAAAAAGTAGACTAAACAAGACTAATATATAAATACTAAAACGAATAAATACCAAAAAAATAGAGTAAATAAAGACTAATATATAAATACTAATATCCTAAATACCTAAAAAAATTAATAATTATATGTATAATATAATATATATAATATATATATATATATATATATATATATATATATATATATATTATATATATATATATATTATATATATATATATATATATATATATATATATATATATATATATATATTATATATATATATAATACTAATAAATAAATAATAACTAAAATATAAATAAGAAATACATATAAATACATTTAATGCTTTTAACTATTTTGCCCTAAAAGATAAAATCAAGTCACAAAACACTATAAATAAAGACATATTAAATACTAATACCTATAAATAAAAAAATAAAATAAATAAATAAATAAATAATAACTAAACTATAAATAAGAAATACATATAAATACATTTAATGCTTTTAACGATTTTGCCCCTAAAAGATAAAATGAAGTGAGAGAGAAGTTCTCGAGAATGACTTGAAAATCGAACGCGCTTCGAAAGGTAAACATGAAAGTCTTCGAAAAGTTTAAAAACGCTCTTTGTGTTCCAGAAGTTCAAGAAGATCGAAAGCGAACAAATAGCAAGTTTGACCTATTCAAAGTTCTTCACATACACGCACACACATATACACACATACACATACACGCACACACACATACACACACACACACGCTTGCAAGAACACATACCTGTAAGGGATACGATATTTACCTGGGATTGAAAGATACATAATAATTTGTTCATTAGATACAGACAAACGCACACACAAACACACAACCATACACACTCACACTCACACACACACACACACACACACACACACACATATATATATATATATATATATATATATATATATATATATATATATATATATATATATATATATATATATATATATATATATATATATATATATATATATATTATTGAGCGTCTCCGTAGCTCACCGATCGAGCACTCGATTAGCAAGCGAGAGACCTGGATTCGAGGCCTCGTTGGAGTAGAGAAATTTGAGCAGTTCTCTCTTGCGTTTAGCTACGCCCACTTATGTGCAATAAGTACACTAGATTCGTGCTTGCTCTGGTTGGATCAAAATCGACATCCGAGATAGACCTAGCCAGCTAGCAGATGTTTGCCGTTTGCCCGTGAAACCCTCGATTCATCCTGGAATGAACCTACTGACCCCCCTCCATGGGGACGGATTTTGATTTTGATTTGATATATATATATATATATATATATATATATATATATATATATATATATATATATATATATATATATATATATATATATATATATATATATATATATATATATATATATATATATATATATATATATATATATTATATATATATATATATAATATATATATATATATATATATATATATATATATATATATATATATATATATATATATATATATATATATATATATATATATATATATTATAATTATATATATTTTATAATAATATATTTTTTTTTATATATTATATATATATAATTATATATTTAATGTTTATAACATGTATTTATAATAACTGTAATAATATTATTTATTTATAATAACTTATTTTATATATATATATATATATATATAATATATATATATATATATTATATATATATATATATATATTATATATAATATATATATATATATATATATATCTCTGGTGTGCAAAGACCCGAGGTCTACCAATCACCACCAGAGTTCGGAAATTCCCCGAAAGGGGGTCAAATTGGATACCAACATACCCCAATGCAGGGCATTTGAAACTGAGTATGTCAAAAGAAGTAGATAAAGGAAATAGATAAAGGAAATAGATAAAGGGAATTAGTTTCAGACTTTACAAGCGGAGTACGTTGATCGTAGTAGTTAAGTCTGGTGTTAGAGAGAGCTGGAAAGGGAAAGTGTGTAGGAAAGTGAGACTGTGTAGGAAGGAGTGTGTCTGACAAGCCCTTTCTCGTTGGAATGGGTATGTGACAGAAGAGTATAGAAGAGTACTGTCCGTTGTAATTGCGATTATATTGAGTTTGATGCAACAGCAGAAATAGAT
>SEYY01010510.1:75000-80000 GCA_009176605.1 Armadillidium nasatum
CACAATGCATTCGTGGCTGAGCCTGTGGCCTTTGTAGAGAGTCTAATCTATATATATATATAGAACATATATATTTATATAGTAGAAATATCTCTAAATATTGAGATATATGATCCTAGTTTACTTTAATATAGATTAAAATACTAATACATATATATTAATAGTATATACTAATTTAGTTTAATATAAATTACAAACTATTTATTTGTAAGGACCTATACTCACTATAAAAATATTATTATATTCATATTAATGTATGCACGAAATTCCATTTCAATATATAATAATGATCATATTATTAATAATTAACAATTAGGAAATAGATGAAATACAATATCATATTTAATCATTATATTATATGAAAAAGTATATAGTTATTCAATTTAATAATATATTGTATGCAGTATTACTAGTAGTATGACTAAATATTATATATATAAATACATATATTATATATTAATAATATATATTATATATAGTAAATATATGAGCTCATACTATAATTAGTGAGACTCTAACAAATTATGCTTATAATAATCTGGATATCGGATTGGCACGTGCCTGCTTCATATCTCATAATGAGAATCAAATCACTCTTGTAGTGCTGGATCCTTAACTACGATAATAATCTTTTAAATTTATATTACTGTGTATTATGTAACTTATAGAGATAATTATGATATATTATTTCTATATGTTATTTACTTTTTGTAATTTTCTATTTTTCATTTGTTCTTCGCATTATTGTTTATATAATTTGATTCTAAGAGTTAGGCTGAGGGGGAGGACAATGGCACTCTGGGGGGGGGGGGGGTAAACAGAAGTCGTTTAGTGGGCTTTTAATTAGCAAAATTTTTTTATATATTTGTTTATTTTTGTGTTCGTTTGCTTCTAAAATGTTCTATCATGCTTGGTGTCGTACTAAAATTTAATAATAAGATTAACTACTAAGGACGTTACGACTTTCGGCTAAAGTGGCTTGGAATTCACACACTGCAATCATGTAGATAAACGAATCCATCTAGTTCCGAGTACAATCTAATTAAATGCCAATACGCTATATCTCATATAAGAATAGCTCGTTGAGATGATAGAAACATGTTTTTGAAGATATCATTATTAAAGTAATATTCTGAATTGAACGCTACGCATACACTATTGTTCAACGTCATAGAATCTACAGAGTCACTACTAACTTCATATTTAGCTGTACATATGAATTACGGCATGTACATCGACACATATTACGTTTTCACACTCACATTAATTATCATTGTTTATTCCCTCTAAAGTTCATATATTTACAAACAATTATAAACTACGTTAATACTATGTCAGTCTGTGACTTCACTTTGTAATTAGAGTATATTCAGAGATAGGTTTACTAGTATAAGTATACTTTATGATACTCTTCATATATGATCTAAACTATTAAATATATCATAAACCTATATATTATATATTAATATATATACCATACCATATATTAATTACTATCTATCTAATAATATATGTGAATATATTCACATAGAAAAGTATATAGTAAAATAGGTATAATCATATATTAATATATACCAGTATCTTATAATAATTTCATACTGACCATTTACCTAGTCAAAGTGATACTACGTGAAACGTAAAACTTTCGTTCTAAAACTCTCTTGAAATACTGAGTCACTAGAAGGTATTAAAATATATATATATATACAATGATAAAAAAAATATTAAAATAATAAAAAAAAAAAAAAACTAATATATATATATATATTATATATACTTAATTATATATACATTAATAGTATATATATCAGAAATCAATAACATGGTATATCCTCATATACACTAGTATAATATATACTTGAATATATTAATATTACACACAGTAGGTCTACATGATATACCCGTTATCATATATAACCTTTTCCTTGGGTTTAAATGATTTTAGGATGGGAAATACTAATATATAACCCATTTTTCAATTATTAGGTCTAATATGTATAATATAGAGCTCTATAATTATATACAAATTATTTACTGGATATACTCATAAGATACATAATATGATTAATATATATATATAATAATTTTCAGGAAGAGGATGAGATCGTATCATGTCATAGAGTCATCGGTTATCTTGTGCTCAAGATAGTCGAGGAGATAAATTTAGCATAACCGTAACTCAAACGTTATATATCGGAGGTATCGGTTATCAAGAGGTTACTCCAAGAGCCCCTTGTAAATATTCAGTATGCGCGATCAATCAAAGGCTATACGGTAGAGGTCAAATAGCAATATATAATGCTATACCGGTAGTCAAAGCTAATTACTAGTACTGTTAGTAATACAAATCATCCTCTATTTATTAAGGTCAAGTATTAAGCAAACATACTTTTAAATGCCGAGTATCGGGTAAGTACTAGAGGTGTGTCCGGCATTCGGAGTTTTAAGGTATCGGCTCACATCGTAACTTATAGGGAATAACTAACAATCCTTTTCCTTGTATCCTGTCTTTCACTCATGCCTTAAATAACTATGATTAAGTAAACAGAATAAGGATATACTTATATCTAACCTAGTACTCCTTTCTAAATGAAACCCATGATTCTGATGATGAATTTATCGTTTTGATAGTGTATAAATAAAATAGTTATCTAAACATTTTACTCAGTTAAAAGTTTAAAGTACTATTTAGTAATAATATATATTTGATTAAGACTCCTAAAATTATTCCTCATTAAATTAAATCATATCTACTATCATATAATAGTCCTATTATATACTATTTAATCCTATACCTATATGCTTATCTTATTTCTGTTCATCTAACTGAACTAATTGCTATCTCTACTTTATTACTACTTACTCACTCACTACTTTGTATATCTATTCCTTATCTTTCTTCGTTACTCTCCACTTCTTATCTTATCTACTATTATATATATCTATTTAGATTATTAAAATATAATTCTTATTCTTAAATATTTTACTGCTACATCTCATATTATTCCATTCTATTCTGCCATACACAGACATGTCTACATAAAACTCTTCTGGCTTTATCATATATATGCTCTTCGGTTTCGATAATATTTAATTTATACATATGCCTGAGTATGAACATATTTTCCAATGATAATACCTTTTTTACACCTATCTGAAGATAGTTCCCATAAGCCATCAATGTTACTGATCTGATGAAGAAGATTAATATACACTTTGTAGTAAGTCAGTTATAGACTGTGTATATGTATTTGTTAGATTGTTTTTTTCTTTATTGGATTAGATTGATTCGAGCAATGAATAGCATGATAACACACTTAAGTATAATGAGAGAATAAGTGAACTTTGAGTCGATTAGAGGTGGTTTGTTGTTTATTTTCTACTGTTGTTCGAAAAAGTTGAGTTTTTTGTGTGAACATGTTTGACATGTGACATACCTTTGGTATATTGCTTTATCTTTCTCTCTCTCATCTATCTATCTGACTAATCTGAATATCTATCTATCTTAATCTATCTATTCTCTTATCTCTCTTCTTTCGAAAAGGTGTGAGATTATTATGATCTGATGTCTGAAACATATATTTAGGCATAAGTTACTGAATGCACCTATATCTCTCAAGATCTAATTTAAGATTAAGGTTTCTCTCACCTTCTTCATTCTCACTGCCGGTACTATACAATAGTTCCCTTACCAATATCTATTATCATCTCATACTACTGACTCCTCATTCCTCCATGCTATCTATCTATTACCTCACTCATATACTCATTCTCGATACTCGGCATCTCACTTTAATCGATCAATAAGTCTATGAGAGATTTTTACTAGAGAGAGTCTTTACCTTGTTATTGGTAGAGTATGTGACATTGTGGTACATTAACACATGATCTACTCCCTATATGCTCATGCTCTCATTTCTCATAAAAAATCGTATAAGTACCATATTGTCACCCAATCTCATTGAAAATATGTGCAAGTGTTCTCTTCAAATACACCACTAACTTACTCTCTATTTCTATATAACACTTCACCGAGAGAATGACATCATTACACACTAATTAATTGGCTCAGTATAACAATATTGATTAGAACAGATCTAACAAATATGCCTATCAAAAACTCAATGACGCATTTAAGAAGAGTAGCATAATGCATGATATTACTATCATTCTATCATTAACTCTTCGACCATACTCTCCATTCCTTGCGTATATACTTACGTTAGGAGTGTATGGTGATTGCTATATGTATGTAGTGCTATACTTACGATACTAATATGTATTTTCAGAAGTCACTTTTCTGCACTCACTACGAATTCTTAGAGAGTAATAGAGATGTCATCTCAATTGATTTATACAAGTCTAACCTAAAATGTATGGATAAGCAATTAGATACATAATTGTTCTCAATATCTATCATTGTAAATAATACATATCGATTATAGAAAATTATTAATATATTGATTGGATAGTAACAATACAGAATATTGACATAGATTGATTTATTTACACATAGGGAGAAGATCTTAGAATACAATGTGCATTCAATTAGACCATCTAATTAAGTTCGTCAAATCCTTTACCGCAAATTGAAAAAAGTTAAAAAGAATGAGACAATCTCGGTTTAGATTATAGAACTGTGTAAAGATTGGCACTTGTGTAAGAGCATCAATTTTACGGTTAGGATACATTATTTAAGCTACATTTATACCATACATTTTACTTCTTACGACTTTTCTTTCTCAGTATCAAGTTTGTTTGTTTTTATGTTAACTAGTACTCTTAAATTTTCCAGCAGATATTTTTAATTACTGAAACTTTAATATCTCATTTTACTTTTTGTAAGTTTATATATATATATATATATATATATATATATATATATATATATATATATATATATATATATATATATATATATATATATATATATATATATATATATATATATATATATATATATATAATATATATATTTATATTATATATATATATATATA